>CM076576.1:120705169-120991138 GCA_034641835.2 Pinus albicaulis
ATTTTTCCAAGATCTTTCATTACATTGTCCATATTGACTTCTTCACTATTATGTTCAATTAATGTTCCTTCTACCCATTCATCTGTATTTGCATACTTTTCAATTTCAGGGATTCTTCGATGCATGTAGGGTGCTGATTTGTTTTTCATTCTTTAGTCACAAATAAAGTTGAATGGGTCATAGGGTACCCAATGGAAACTTTTCTATAATCTGCAACGTTCTTCTAATATCTTTTGAGCTTCTTCCCCTCATCCCTAGAATTGCAGATAAATGGACGTAATTGGCTCTTTATCCTGAGTTGAGCCTTTTTCTTGGCATTACAGAAGTGAATTATATCTGAATTGTTCATTTGTCTGAAATACTCAAGTGCAAAAAGTCTCATTGGAACATATCTGGGTAACTTGAAAGGGCTCAATTCACATCCGTAAATTCTAATTTCAGTATGATTCTGATAGAAGTACCAGTCACCTATCTTATACTGTTTTGAAAGCTGAAGGATTTTCTTAATTTCATTACTGAGTCTTGGAGGGGCAACTCCTGTCAATAAAGTAGTTGCAGGATGTATGAAAAGATCAATGAACTCATTATAAGAATAGGGAGAATCTGGGGAAGAATGAGTAATGGCTGACCAAAATATAACAGATCTTGGATTCCCTTGGGTATCAAGTTTTTTGATATAGAAAGGGAAAGTATCTGGCTAGTAACAGAAGATGAGATGGTAAATGACAGTAGAATACTTGAATACTTTCTCATTCTATAATCTCATCAATTGATCATGTATCTTATCTGCAATGAAAGATGTAAAGTTGTACCTGACAGCAGGAGGTTTTCCAGGGGTGAACATAGATAATAACACCAGGGTTAATGGGTCCACATACTCACTAGTATTAAAACCAATTATGAAAGATATCATACTCAAAATATTTTGACCTTCTTCAGTAAAATAAAAACTAGCATAAGGGGGAGGGCCTTTGGGCTGGTGCTCTGGCCACATGAAGGTTTGGAAAATGCGAATTAACTCCTTTTGGGATAATTTAGTGGGTTTCTCTAATAAATCTTCCATAAAAAAAGGAGTAAGGGCTTCACCAGGCTGAAAATGTAACATATCATTGATGGATTGAGCAGTAATGGGAAAAATGATGTTCTGGCTTGGGGATAATACTGCTCTTTGATTTGGATCATAGTTAGCATGGCAATAATGGATAATTTCAGGAAAGATATGGACTCAGGGAAAAAGGTATCTAGGAAGACCAGATTCCCATAACCCAATAATATCTGAGCCATTCAAATAATTGTCTCTGCAGCGACAATGAATTTGAAGGGGGCTTTCACTGAAAAATAAGTCTTCAATCTGAAAATCTTTATCCACTAATGATAAGTAATGAGGGGCATTCAATGGGGCTACATTCAGGGCTACCGAAAATTCCATTTTTTTTGGTTCTTGTGTATTCAAATAAACGGAAATTGGGGGTTTTTTAATGGAAATGAGCACAATCTCAAGTTTGAAGAGAAAAATTGCAGTTCTGGGAACTAAAACACATCACACTGGAGCTCTTTCAGACTTTGTTGTGGAAATTAAACATCAAACGAGGATTTTTAACATAGTTCAGTAGGAAATGGGAATAAATACATGTTGATGGGAAAATGGCGGTTCTTAACAGGTACAGGCTGACGCGGACGGATGCTGGGATGCTGGTTTGACAATGGCCTTCAGAAAAATTTGGTAATGGCATTTTGACAGTGGATTTTCAAATTTTTTAGTGTGGAGGGTACAGTCACTTTCAATACACAGAATGAAGAAAATGCGTGAATTTTTGTTTTTGTTCGCAAAGTCAAATGGAAAACATTTTATTATTATTATTTTATTAAATGGTGTCTGGGTGTACGGTGGACACGTCACAGGGAAAAGGAGGTAAGCGGTATATTCCGCACCGCTTTTGGGAGCAGGTGATTTTCCGCGATTTGGCATGGATTCCATTCAGCACATGACGCATGGCCAGTGCACTGTTTGGAAACCGCTCTGATTTCATGCATTAATTTTCAAATGAGGGATGGCTAGCGGAATTGAAATGGGCCGTCAATCTTGGAGCGGGCGATCGGACGGATGATATGACATGAAGTTGGTGGGGTATTTAATGTGCGGGCCCAAAAGAATTAACATTTAATTAATTGTTTCGGGTGGCGTCTGATTGGTGGAAGGGAAGTTATTAGTTAATCCGAATGATTAATTAATCCTTGGGTTATGAGGGTCGGGGTTGCGGCGGGATTTCAAATTTTATTTGTTTTTCGTTTAAAACATAAAAAATATATGTTTAAACTTTTTCTATGTATTTTTATTTATATGGAAATAAATTAATGAAATTTATTTACCATAGGGGCGGGGATAGTTTATATTGATATGTTTTTTGGCCAAAGGGCATATATATTGGGGTTTTATTTCATCATGTGGGTTTAAATACTTCGGCCAAAAACTTATAATAAGATGGGTTTTTGGGATATTTATGTAAAAGGAGTTATAGACTATAGGATAAGGTATTTTCACTAGGGATTTAATAAATAAAATCAAATGTTAATATGACAAGGGGACAAGGAAAACTCAAAATACTTTACAAATCTAGGAAAGTGAAGTTTTCTGAAGCAAATTGTATATCAACTTCAACACTTCGACTTAGAATAGCAAGTGATTTTGAGGATTTTTATGAAATATAGAATGATTTTCCTAAGTAAAATGGAATTTTACTTAGGAAAAAATTAAAAGTGAATGAGTGTAATGATGAATAACTTCAAGTACTTAGTCTTTTCAATTATTGGGCCGAGGGTCCGGTCCCTCCAAAATTCAAGGAAATGCCTTGAGCCCCTTTAATATTCAAATTCCTTAGCACTTTGGGGGAAATTAGTAAAATTGTTAGGGAAAAAGTGAGAGGGGAAGTTAATGATTTTGACTTTGCTTTACTTCCGAAATTCTACCAATGTAGTATCTGCCTTTGCACTTTGTGATGAAAGTAAAATTGAAAACATTTAGAACCATCATTCATCACATGTAATTCTGCAACAACATCTACCTACCCTACTTACTTTACCCTACCATTTTCTCTTCTTTAATAGGGCGCACTTAGACTGGCAAACCCTTATCAATCATTTTTTATTTTGCATGGAAAACCTATCTAATTCTACACTTATTACATCCAAGGGCTCAGATTAGACTGTTGAGCACCTTTTATTAACTCTACCTATCTACTTATCTGCCAAGATTAAACTGTTTGGCCAGATATTTATTCTCTATCTCTAAAACATAAAAATTGAAAGATGAATGAGTCAAGTTTAAACAGTTCGACTCTTCATAAATTGTGGCAAAGTTTGACAAGCTGCACACAATTTCTTATTACAGAAAATGAAATAGTAGTGGCATTTAGACTTGCACACTTTCCTTGGCCTTTCTTTTGGTGGGGTTCATTTTCTTTCAATTTTTTTGGCCATTTTTATTTTTTCACCCTTTGATTTTTCTTTTAGGGTATACCCTCTTCACATTTTTTAAATTTTTTGATTTTTTTTTATTTTTTAAGAATATGGAACACCCTTGTAACAAGAAAAAGGTTTGAACATATTGCATAGTTCAACAAGTCAATCATGAAAAATGACACATATTGGTATAGGAGTCTAACATTGGCTCCACTTGGGGATGGCTTTTCCTGGTGAAAAGTCAAGAACAGCAGGTCAGATGCCTTAAAATGATTTTAACTGAACCATGAAACCTTCTTCTTCTTGTTTCTTTATTGTATATATGATAGTAAAACTTCTAAAGCTTAGGGCCTTCACTTCGGGCTTCAACTTCAGCAAGTCACCATCAAATCAAAGTTGATGCATTAGAAAGGATATATTATGTACAAGTTAAAAAGTCAAAACATCCTAGTAAATAGGATCAAAGTAGTGTTTTAGCATTTGACCATTGACTGGTCTTGCCTCAGCTTCTGTACCATCCAAATTCTTCAAAAAGTATGTGTTATTTCCCTGTAAAGCATGAATGATGTAAGATCCTTTCCATAGGAAATCAAATTTCCCATGTTTTCCTTTATCTTCCCTTCTAGAATCCCATCTTAGAACTTTATCTCCCATTTGAAAATCTTCAGCTTTGGTTCTTTTGTCAAACATCTTCTTTAATTTTTCCTGCAAAACTTGGGATCGTTGATACACTTCTTCTCTGGTTTGCTGCAAGTGAATTGTTTTATTTATTCTTCTCTGAATATCATTTGGTTCTACTTGAGCCTCCTGAAGTAACTTCATAACAGAAACTCCTAAAGATGATGGAAATTTAGCCTCAATACCATAAACTAATTCATATGGACTGGTCCAAATTGATTTTTTGGTTGTAAGTTTGTTTGCCCATAATGCATTGGTAAGTTTCTTATGCCAATTCTTCTTATTTTATTCCAATAATTTTTTAATGATATTAATGAGGCTTTTATTGGAAGATTCAGCCAGTCCATTACCCTGAGGATAATAGGCCGTTGAATGGCCTAAAGTGATGTGATATTTATTGCAAAAACTAATCATTTTCTTTGACTTGAAAGCAGCAACATTATCAATTATAATTTTCTCAGGACAGCCAAATCTTGAAAGAATATTGGTTTCTAAGAAACCTATAATTATAGAATCATTGGCTTGTCTGGTTGGGATTGCTTCGATCCATTTAGTAAAGTAATCTGTGGCAGTAAGGATCCATCTGTGTTGGCCGGAAGAAGGGGGATGGATTTTTCCAATGAAATCCAGGCCCCACTGTTGAAAGGGTTTCTCGGTGGAAATTGGTTTTAATGGTAAAGGAAGTAATTTTCTCTTGCCTTCAAAGATCTAACACTTATGGCAAGCAGTCACAAATTTCTTAACATCTGAAAATAAGGTTGGCCAATAAAAACCAGCCCTTAAGATCTTATCTCCAGTTGACTTCTAGTGGAGGTGTCCACAACAATCTCCTGCATGGAATTCATTAAGAACCTTGTCAGCTTCACCTTTCAATAAACAATTTAATAGAATTCCATCATGATTCTTCCAAAAGAGAGCATTATCTAAAATACAATATTTTAAAGATGTCATTTTCAAAAACCTTTGTTTCGTTCTGGACAACCCTGGAGGAGCTTGCAGGTTTAACAAAACATAAATGATATCAGTGTACCAAGGTGAGTCTATAAAGGCCTGACTGATTTGTGGAGTCGCCATCTCCTGTTCGTCATCCAGTTCATTGATATTCAGGGCTTGGAAATTCATTTCAGTCATCAGTTGAGCCAAACCTTGACCTTTTATGAGTTTTTTAGGTCTTATTTCAATATCATATTCTAATATGGTAGCTATCCATTTACCTCTTTTGCCTTCAATTCCATCTTGAGTTAAGATGTCTTTAATGACAACATTAGGTACATAAGCTATCACATGAGAATACAATATATAAACTCTGAAATATTTAATTTCTTTCACAAGTGCAAAAGCTTGTTTCTGCATGATATTGTATTTCAATGATGTATCTCTAAGTGCTTTACTAAAAAAGGCTAGAGGTTTTTCACATCCTTGATCATCCTTTTGTAATAAAACAACTGCAACTGTATGTTCAGAAGCAAATGAAAAAATTATGAAATATTTATCAAATTTTGGATTGGTAAGAACTGGTGTTCTAGTCAAAGCCATTTTGATTTCTTCAAATGATTTCTTGGCTTCCACTGTCCATTGAATACTCGAATCCTTTCTTAACATGTTAGTGAGTAATCTAAGAAATTCAGCTAAACTAGAAATGAATCTTCTCAAAAAATTGATCTTTCATATGAAAGCTTGAAGTTCTTTAATATTCCTAGGATGAGGTATTTGCAATATGGCCTATATTCTTTCAGGATCAATTCTAATGCCATCTTTAGAAATAATGTGACCCAAGAGTTTTCCTTCTTCAAGACCAAACGATGATTTTTTCGGATTTAAAGAAATACCATACTTTCTGCATTTTATGAACACTTGTCTTAGATGATGTAAATGTTCCTGATCTGTTTCAGAAAAAATAGTTAATTCATCTAGATAAATAACCAGAAAATCATGAATTTCTTTGGCGAATGCAATGTCCATTGCTCTTTGAAAGGTTTCCCCTACATTTTTTTATTCCAAAAGGCATCTTAACATATTTAAAAGTACCCCATGGTGTTGTAAATGCTATTTTGTCTTGATCATCAGGATGAACCATAATCTGGTTATACCCTGAAAATCCATCCAAAAGAGAAATCCTTGAAGATCCTACTACCCTTTGTAAGATATGGTCCATTTTAGGCAAAGGATAGTTATCTTTCAAAGACACCTTGTTTAAATTTCTCAAATCAATGCATAGTCTAATCTCTCTAGTCTTTTTCCTTGTTGGTACCAAATTAGAAACCCATTCGGAAAACCTAATAGGAGCAATGATTCCTGCTTCATACATTCTTTTAATTTCTTTTTCAATTGCAGGCAGTAATACAGGGTTGATCCTTCTAAGTTTCTGTTTAAATGGTTTCTGATCTAGTTTTAAAGGTATTGTATGTGGAATTATTGATGTATCATATGATTTAAGATCTTCATAACTCCAGGCAAAAACATCCTGGAATTCTTTTAAAATTTCAACATATTTAACCTTTTGATTTGCTGGCATATTCTTCCATATCAACTTTTAAAGGTTCCATTTTGGGTTTTAGTGGAATGTCATTTGAGTCAAATGATCTTCCAAATGAGTTAATACTTTAGGTAAATGATTATCTTTCAGATTGATAATTTCAGATTCATCTTCTATAATCTCATTGATTTCCATTTGTTTCAGATCCTGCATATCTTTTTTGGTGAATTTAGTTGGGTGAAGCATGTGAATTACAGTCTCTTCTGAAATATTTGTTTCTTGTTCATCTATTTGATCAGTTTCATTGATTGTTGTGTCTTCATCTATACTAATGTTAGAGAATTCATTTTCTAAGGTCAAAAAATTATTAATCTGATTGTTGTTTGCAAACACTTGCCAATTCATAAGATTATCTGGAATAGCAGGTCTATGTCTAATCTCAGCTGTGAACCCATTTATCAGTCCAAAGGTAACTTACATGTTAGCCACGACTGCAAGACCGTGATGGCACTATTTCCTTTCCTGGGAATCTTGGCAAGTTGAGCTTGTAGAAAAGTGTTGAGAATTTCCACAAATGTTTCTCTGTATTGTTTCAATCTCGGATCTTTTGTTGAAAATTCACCATTAATCTGTTGGATAATTAATTCAGAGTCTCCTATGATTGATACTCTAATGGCTCCTAACTTTTTGACATGTTTAAGCCCTAACAAAAGAGCTTCGTACTCTGCCATGTTGTTAGTGCATCTAAAATTCAATCTATAAGCATGACCTTCGGCATGATCATTTTCAACATTATGTAACCAAATGCCAGCCCCTGCTCCTAACTTGTTTATTGAGCCATCAAATTCTAAATGCCACAGAATTTTATGTTCATAATCTTCATCAACTGTTTTAACATGTTTCTTAACAGGAGCTAGTTTTTTAGCTTTTTCTGGTATTTCTTGATTATCTGGTGTTTCTTTGTTTTCAAAAATCTCTTCGATTTGAACAGTAAATTTATTTGCAGTTTCCATTTCTGGTGCTTCTAATTCAGTAGGAAGGTCCAATTCAGCATTATAAAGGATAAAATATTCCATATCAGAATGTACTGAATAGACAGGGAAGTTTTCAGGCTTCTCATGGCTACTGACTAAATATTTCATCAAGGTCTCTCTGTATAATCTTTTAGGTTGACCAAATACCGAAATAGTGGCATATGACATGTCTAATTGAATAGATCCTCCAAGTTTAGCACCCTAGGATCTAGACAACAACATACCATATTTGGGAGGAATATCGGCCACTACTATATCCATCAAAACAGATTTCGCAGGATATTGCACCAAAGTAAGACACAAATATTTAATCAAACCTAAACATCTTACCTGACTCGAATCAAACGAAAAAAGATCTTTATACGGTCTGGTAATGTCTAAATTTAGTCTTTCCATCACAGCTTTTGGCATCAAATTGTAGGATGCTCCAGAATCAAGCATGGCGTTATGGAGTATTTTTTCATGAACATTCAAGCTTACATAAAATGGAGGATTTCCTCCACTTTCTCGTTTTCAATTTACCTCAGGGCCAAAAAGGAGTTTGGGTTTATCATCAAGAATATTCAGTGAATCATCCATTCCAGTGATGTTAATGTTAAGAGTTTTGCTGATTTGGCTTCTATAGACATCATGTTTAGCCAATTCTGATAAAGGAACAACTATCTTTAATTTGCCTATTTTAGCCTCTAGATTGAAGGGTTTTTCTGTTTGAGCTCTAGTGTTTTGAACAATTGAGTTTTCTCTATTTTTTGCGTCTTCGGTGTTTTTCTCTTTTTCATGAGTGGGATTATGAATTGAAGTTGTTTCTGAATTAACTTCTGCTGTTTCTTCTACGTTTCCTACAGGAGGAAAAGTATTAGATAATTGTTTATTATTTGGTTGGTTGTCAGACACATCTTCAATTATTGGATTTGCGGGGTTCGGACTTGTCCTAGACAAAATTTGTACAGGGGGAATGTTTTGTACAGGAGGGATGTTAACTTTACCTTTGAAATTTTGTTTTACAGCTTTCTGTTTGCTATTCTCCGGCACATCAATCCATCTACTTCTCAAATTGTACTGTTTATGAACTTCATAAATTGCTGTGTCATAACCTTCCTTAAAATCAAAAGTTTCTCCTGAATGAGTTTGAAATGTTTCAAGAATGTGATTCTCTTGATCATCTTGAGATAGGAAAACTTTTGGTTCATTTTTGTTCTCAGTCACGTTATTTATTTCAACATCCTCAGTAGGTTCTTCAGAAGTTGAACCTTCAACAAAATTTTCTTGGAAAGGAGACCTGATGTTTTGGTCAGGGACATTTTTCCCAATATTTTGGTTTTGATTCCTTCTAAAGTTTGGGTTTCTCACAATATTTTGATTATCACCAGAAGACTTTCTTTCGATTGTCTCCACTCTGTCTCCCAGTCTTTCCATATCTTTGATGATTGCATCTAACTTTCTTTCAAAAGCTGAAGGTTTTTCATTCATAGGCATTCTTCTTTTGGCCCTAGCTCTACCTCGTTTTTCTATGAGGTTTGCTTCCACACTAACCACTATGCTTTGCATTTCCTCTAGGGTTTGGGGGGCTCTTTCCCTAAGTGAATATTCTATGTCAGAGTCAAAACCATCAGGGAATTTAACCAATACTGAGTCCGGAGGTGGTCTAAGGTTTTGAGGAACAACGTTGTAGGCTTCGTTGAATCGTATGATGTAATCTTGCACGGTTTCATTAGGTCTTCTTCTCAATTTTTAAAATTCTGATAGGATCTGAAGAGGGTCTTTATTTTTCTCCCATCTATTCAAAAATGCCCTATACAAAGCTGGTAAATCAGCAATACTGTTTGGATCAAGGGCCCTAAACCATGTCCTGACTTCCCCAGTAAGACTCTGAACAAAAATTCACATTCGGACATCATCAGCGTCAATTTCATAAAATTCAAAGTAATCAGTCATCCTTTTGGTGTGTTGTTGAGCAGTATAAGTACCTGAACCGTCAAAAGGGGTGATTTTACTCTGATAATCCTGAGGCAAAGCAGCAGGTTTTCCTGGCAACCTTAACAGGGCATATCTATTGGCCATTGGAAGGTGTAATGGAATAACAGGTGATGATGGTCTGGAAGGAGTGGGTGGAGGAGTAGAAGGAGTGACTTTGGTTTGAGAAGCTTTAGGAAAAGTAGCTGAACTTGGGGAAGCTTCAGTAATTACAGAAATGTTTGAACTTTCTTCAAAGGTCTGTTCAGATTGAACAGAATTTTGTAAATATCTGTCAAGATGACATGAAACAAATCTCAATTGTAAATCCTCAAGAAATAGTGGGTCTGGAACGAGTTTAGACAATTCAGATTCAGAAAAATTCACAAACAGAGATCTTTCAAATCGCTCATCAAAAGGAATTTTGTCAAAATATATAATCTTCACAGGACCGGAATGTGATCTAGAAAGAGGTCTGGAACTTCCAGAACTCTCTTGACTTCCTCTTTCAGAAATTTCTTGACTTCCTTGTCTTCTAAGAATCCTAAGAATCATATTTGGATTTTCAAATATCGGTGGTGGATTAGGGTCAGGATTTGACCTGGTATGACGAATCCTTTCTGAAGCCAATTTTCCTAGACTTTATCTTTTTGGATTTTTTGGTTTTAATTGAAATGAAAGTACAACTTCTACAAATTCTTCAAGAAATTTAAGATTTTCGATTAAAATTTTCTCAAAGATTTATTGAACTTGAGAATCTGATTAAACATTTGAAACTAAAGTTCAATATATAAGCTAAATCAGAGATAGACTGAAGCAGCATTTATTTACTATGCAGTTGCATAGAAAAAGCATTTCAAAGGCTACCTGGCTGATCTTCAGACTCTGTCTCTAGCTTATAAGCGAACAATATTAACAATAAAAATTGATTCAGGTCCCCAGTATGGTCGCCGCTATGTTATCACTCAGGTTTTCCTTGAAGTTGCGGAAAAGGAAAGTATACCCAAGGTAACCACAAACCAACCTTCAGATATATAATTTAGCCAATCTATATCCAGAGAGGGCTGTCTCTTTTGAATTTAGCTTTGTTCTTAGAAATTTTTAGGCTAGCTATAAGTCCAAGAATTTTGTTTGATTTTGAATGGTGGAATCCGCCAACTAAGGGCAAGGTTGAATATTTTCAGGCCATTGGGCTATGGAGTCGAAAGGATGGCTTTACTAGATTAATATTCTACACACAAGATGGCTTTCCAGGGCAATATAGCCAAACAGAGAAAATTTTTAGAAATTAAAGTGAATGGAATGGATTTTGAAGGGATGTAAGGCAATTAAGAATCTTTCAACATGTTCAAAGAAAGAAAGTGAATGATTACAAATAAAGAGCAGTTAAGAATTCTTTACTATAGTAATAAAAAATGTTTAAACCATCGAAACAAGAGAAATTAATAATTCGTTGCTTATAACCAGTTTAGAAGAAAACATTTATAATAATCACAATTGAAATCAGAGTACACTTAAGTAAATTCTTATTTATTCTTTTATGTCAATTATTCAGAAATGGAACACAGTGATATTATAAACAAATATAAAACTTAAAACATAGGATAGAAAATACTTATTGAACTGTAGTCTGACACATGAATCCTGCAAAAAGTCTTGAGCTTCAAATCATCATCCAGCAAGCCACAAAGAAATTTCTCCAAAACACTTTTATTCCAAAAAGTCAATGTTACAACAAAGTAGAAGAATCCACCCTCAATACTCATTTCGAGGGCTTATTTATACAAAAAACTATTAACAATATCTTACAACAACCTAGGAAATAATCTAGGGTGACTAATGAATAAGATACAACATGAAGAGAGATAGATGGTCTCGTAAATAGGATAAAAGGCAACTGTTGATGTGTTGTTTCCTCCTTTTATGCATGTGCTAGAGGCAGTTTCTACAATATAGCTCGATGCTGTCCTCTTTGGTAATTCTTTTCTGACTGCCTTACTTGTTTGATACTCTTCTATTCTTACTGATACACTTTCAACTGCTGAGCTGATACTCTTTAACCTTTGTTCATCTATTTGTCCTTCACACAATAGTAAAAGGGAAAAATTTTCCGTCTGAAGATTAATTTTACAAAATTTCTAACAGGTCTTCCCACCATTTGTCTTCTGCTATTTTGGTTCGTTGGAGTTTTCTTAATCTTTCATCAGCCTCTGTGTATCTGAAGAAATTGGGCTGATTTGGGAACAAATATCTTATTTCATGCTCAAGATGAAATAAATTCTTTAATCTGTCATAAAGATTATTTCCTGTAGGCAATGTTGATTCTGATGAACTGATAGAAGAACAAGTTACGTTTTGAGCATATATGTCCAATATATTAACATAAGTTCTCAAGTCCATTATTTTGTGTTCTGAAATCATAGGACTGGGAAACCCGCTGGCTAATAAAACATTAAACCTTTCTTTGAAGGCAATGATCTCTTCTTGAATATCTGAGCACTTACGTTCCAAATTTTGCATAAGAGTTCTCTTAGTAAAAACTCTTTTTATTTCTAAAATTGTACATGTTCTGTCCTCAATTCCAAGCTCTGCAAGCTGTTGTCTGGTCTGGGTGTTTAAGAACTGTATGAGTTGATTTGCTTGTTCAGGTCTGTCTCTCAATTCTTCTCTTATTTTGTCAATTTCCTCCAGAGCTATTTTGACCAAGTCATTTTGTTCAAATATTATTTGAATGAAGGACCAAATATCCTTTATCGACTGAATAATATTATTCCAAAGAATTTCATTGATTTCTCTCAAAGGCTTCTCCAATGAGAGTTCCTTTTCTAAAGCTTTAACCAATTTCTCCAACCTTTTGATTTCTCTTGTATGGTCAGCAACAGTCTTTTTTGACATATCATATTTTTGTTCCAAATTCATGAGCTGTAACTTTGTAGATTGAAGTTCTGTTACTCTAAGTTTTAAACTTTCCATTTGTTTTATTAATTCTTCAGAACTTAAACTAGAAGTATTCACCTGTGATGGGTCTGTTTGCTGGTCTGCTGCTGTTGTACTTGTACCTGTAGTAGCCTCTGTTGTCGATGTCTGAATAGTAGACTGATTTTCTTTCAATGCTTGTTCCAGTTCTTTTTCTATTTCACTTAGTTGCTCATCCATTTTCAGGAGCAACTCCATCATTTCTTCTTCTGAATTTTTCTTCAATACTTCTTCAGTTTGAGGATGCCTTGAAGCTGGTAATTTCAATTTCTTCCTCAATGTAGCAATGCCATCATCCTTCTTTTTAATCAATGCTTCAATTCCTTTTATCTCTTTGGGATTATGACCCAAACTGATGATTATTTCCTGCAAAGATTTTATTCTATTATCCTTTTCTTGAGAAGAAGCTTTCTCAATATGCAACTGGGTACTTGTATTATTCAAAGAATGTTGCAATATATGAGCTGCCATTGCTTTTTCAGTAAGGGTAGAATATATCATTTCTCCAGTTTGCTTGTGTAATTCTATCTAGTCCAATGGATGAATATCTTTTGCTAGGACCTCAAAATTGGTCCTAATGTAGTCAGCTGCTGTCTGTGGCTTTGGCACTTTAGATTTTAAATGGCTCATTAAAATTTTCCCTTGCTGAATGTCAAAAGCTAAAATTAATCTCTCTTGATTCTGTGGAGCCATTTTAAGATACTGATTATACACCTGGACCCTTAATGGATCATTCCTTGCTTTTATACTGATAAATGTCTTTTTGATATCTCCTGCATCTGTCTTTGGCTGTTTGAATGAAGACACTTCAGTGCTTAACTGTCTTTGTATCTCCTTTCCTTTATGACCTGTATATGCTTCACTAACTGAACCAGTAAGCTAACTATCCTCCCTTTCTTCATCAAAGATTTCATCAATAGATTCCACTTCTGGAAGTGGATTCAGTTTCTGCCTTTTAGCTTGAGGTTGTTGTGAAGATTCCTTAGGAGGAGTAGGATCTTTAACTTGTCTTTTCTTGTCTTGTTCCACATTAGATGGAGTCTTCAAATTTGAAACTTCAGGCTGATTGAATTGAATAGGAGAAACATGTGCTTGATCTTGTGCCTTGGAAGTTTGATGTTTTTCTGTCATGGTGAATGTTTCAATGAATTGTACTTCTGGTTCTTTCTCTTTACCTTTGGATTCAACTGCAATTGATGGAATGTTTTCTTGTAAATTCTGCTGAATAATACCAACAGAAGAAGTACCAATCTCTGGTCTCTGTACCTGTGTAAAAGAATCCAAGTTAAGTATGTTTGCAAGATCTTTCATAACATTATTTATATCAACCTTCTCACTATCCTGCACTATCAAAATTCCTTCTACCCACTCATCTGTATTAGCATACTTTTCAATTTCAGGGATTCTTCGATGCATGTAGGGTGCTGATTTATTTTTCATCCTTTTGTCACAAATAAAGTTGAATGGGTCATAGGGTACCCAATGGAAACTTTTCTGCAATCTGTAATGTTCCTCTAATATCTTTTGAGCTTCTTCCCCTCCATCTCTAGAATTGCAGATAAATGGACCTAGTTGGCTCTTTATCCTGAGTTGAGCCTTTTTCTTGGCATTACAGAAGTGAATTATATCTGAATTGTTCATTTTTATGAAATACTCAAGTGCAAAAAGTCTCATTGGAACATATCTGGGTAACTTGAAAGGGCTCAATTCACATCCATAAATTCTAATTTCAGTATGATTCTGATAGAAGTACCAGTCACCTATCTTATACTATTTTGAAAGCTGAAGAATTTTTCTAATTTCATTGCTGAGTCTTGGAGGGGAAACTCTTGTCAACAAGGTAGTTTCAGGATGTATGAAAAGTTCAATGAACTCATTATAAGAATATGGAGAATCTATGGAACAATGAGTAATGGTTGACCAAAAGATAACCGATCTTGGATTCCCTTGGGCATCAAGTTTTCTGATATGGAAAGGGAAAGTTTCAGACTGGTAATAAATCATGAGGTGGTAAATGGTAGTAGAATATTTGAATACTTTCTCGTTCTCCAATTTTATGAATTGGTCATGCATTTTATCTGCAATGAAAGATGCAAAGTCATACCTGACAGCAGGAGGCTATCCAGGGGTGAACATAGATAATAACACCAGGGTTAAATGATCAACATACTCACTGGTATTAAAGCCCATTATGAAAGATATCATACTCAAAATATTTTTCCCTTCTTTAGTAAAATAAACACTAGCATAAGGGGGAGGGCCTGTAGGCTGATGCTCTGGCCACATGAAAGCTTGGCTAATGCGAATTAACTCCTCCTGGGATAAGTTAGTGGATTTCTCCAATAATTCTTCCATTAAAAAAGGAGTAAGGGCTTCACCAGGCTGAAAATGTAACATATCATTGATGGATTGAGTAGTAATGGGAAAAAGGATGTTCTGGCTTGGGGACAATACTGTTCTCTGATTTGGATCATAATTGGCATGGCAATAGTGGATAATTTCAGGAAAGATATGGACTGAGGGAAAAATGTATCTAGGAAGACCAGACTCCCATAACCCAATAATATCTGAGCCATTCAAATAATTGTCTCTGCAGCGACAATAAATTCGAAGGGGATTTTCAGTAAATTTCAAGTCCTTTATTTGAAAATCTTTGTCCACTAATGATAAGTAATACAAATATCTATTGGGGGCATTCAATGGAGCTACATTCAACGCTACAGGAACTTCCATTTTGGTTCTTGTGTATTCAAAGTGGAAATTTCGGGGGTTTTTTCACGGAAAGGGCACAATTTCAGTTTTGAAGATGAAATTTACAGCTTTCTGTGGACACAATTGAAATTCTGAGGAAAGGGAAGACTCAAAATACTCTGTAACAGTTCTTTGGTATAGAATTTTAAACGAACGGCAAGATTTCACAGAGTTTGAAATGGGAAATAATGTAAATACCTGTTTTCAGAAGGAAAACCGTGTTTAACAGGTACTGATGGACGACAGATGGATGCTTGAATACTGGAATGATGGGGGTCTTCAGTAAATTATGTTAATGGCAGTTTAACAGTCGATTTTCAAATCTTCAGTGTGGAGGGCACAATCGCTTTCAGCATACAGAATGAGGAAAAATGCGCGAAATTTGTTTTATTTGGAAAGTCAAAGGAAAATTATTTTTTTTTCCGAGGATGACGTCACTGCCGTACGACATGACACGCCACGGAAAATGGGCAGTAAGCGATTTTATTCCTCACCGATTATGGGCAAAGGCAGTTTCAGTCGAACGAGCAGTGAAGCGATACAATGTTTGACACGTAGCCACGGCACTATTCGAAAACCATTGTGATTTCCCCTGTTAACGCTCGTATAGAGGATGGCTAGCAGAATCATTGTGGGCCGTAGATCTCGACTGGAGGGATCGAACGGTGGTCTAAAAGGGAAGTGGCGAGGGAGTTAATGCGCGGGCCCGACACGATTAATTATAAGTTAATCTTTCCGGGAGGGTTTTCATTGGAGGTTAAACTATTAATTAATCTGGATGATTAATTAATCTCGGTGGTTTAATAAGGGTCGGGGTTACGGAGACTTGGGTTTTATTTTATTTTTCGTTTAAAACATAAAATATATGTTTAAACCTTTTTTCAAATATTTTTTATTATATGGTAATAAATTAATGTAATTGATTAAACATAGGGGCAGAGTTAATATATATGGATATTTTTTAGCCAAAGGGTTTATAATTTGGGATGTTTATTTGATTATGTAGGATTTAATTAACTTTGGCTAAAAACTTATAATAAGAAGGTTTTGGGGATATTATTATAAACGGGAATTATATATAATAGGATAAGGTATTTTCACTAGGGATTTAAAAAATAAAATCAATTGTTAATATTACAAAGGGACAAGGAAAACTCAGAATACTTTACACAACTAAGAAAGTGAAGATTTCTGAAGAAAATTTCATTATATCAACTTCAACACTTAGATTCAGAATAGTAAGTAATTTTGAGGGGCTTTTATGAAATATGGTACGATTTTCCTAAGTAAAATGGGATTTTACGTAGGAAAGGATTAAAAGTGAATGAGTGTAATGATAAATATCTTTAAATACTAAGGTTTTCTCCAATCATTGGGCCGAGGGTCCGGTCCCTCCAAAAGTCAAGGAAATGCCTTGAGCCCCTCTAATATTCAAATTCCTTAGAACTTAGGGGAAATTAGTAAAAGATTTAGGGGAAAAGTGAGAGGGGAAGTTAATGATTTTGACTTTTCTTTACTCTGAAATTCTGCCAATGTAGTGTTCTCTGCACTTGGTGATGAAAATAATGGATTAAACACATTTAGCACCATCATTCATCACATGAAACTTTGCAACACCATCTACCTACCGTATCTAATTTACTCTACCATTTCCTCTTCTTTATTAGGGTGCACTTAGGCTGGCAAACCCTTATCAATCTTCTTGTCTTTTACATGGAAAATCTATCTAATTCTACACTTATTGCATCCAATGGCTCAGATTAAACTGTTGAGCACCTTTTATTAACTCTACCTATCTACTTATCTGCCAAGATTAAACTGTTTGGTCATATATTTATTCACTATTCTACAACATGAAATTGAAAAATGAATGAGTCAAGTTTATACAGTTTAACTCTTCATAAATTGTGGCAAAGTTTAACAAGCTGCACACAATTACTTATTTACAAAAAATGAAATAGTAGTGGCATTTGGACTTGCACACTTTCCTGGTATATTTTTGTTTGGGGTTCATTTCTTTCACTTTTTTGACCATTTTATTCTTTTTACCTTTTTATTTTCTTTTAGGGTATACCCTCTTTACATTTTTTAAAATTTTTTGATTTTTTGATTTTTCAAGAATATGGAACACCTTTGCACAAGAAAAAGGTTTGAACATACTGCATAGTTCAATCAAGACAATCATGAAAAATGACACCTATTGGTATAGGAGTCTAACACTCCATATTTTTCTTCCAATCTAGTGATCATGTTGAAATATCCTCCTATAATCCATAAGTGATGGGTTCTATTGGACTTCAAAATTTCCATAGTATTTAAGAGCGCTATCTTGATGGCCTGGTCCTGAGGAAAATAGACATTGGAGAGATGCCCATGTATGTTGGTTCCAATAGGATGTAAAGTAGCTTGAATAAGATTTTGCATAGCATGGAAGTTTTCTAGCATTATAACTTGAGTGTCCGAGGCGACTGCAAGTCCTCCTAAGAAGCCTGAGGCATCAACTGCTACCAAGTTACAGTTGGGCCAAACTTTTGATAATATTGAGCCTAGCACTTCACTATTACATTTGGTTTCCTGAAGAAAGAGAATTTGTGGCTTTTCTTTCTGAATCATGCTTTTGATCATCCTGTACTTCCCTAGGCTGTTAAGCCCTCTTACATTCCATGAGACAAGCTTCATGGGGAAATGTTTGCGAGTGGTTTGAAGAACCGGGTTAACTTGGGGTATCGCCCTGACTCCACCAACATCTCCCCAAAAGTGATGGTGCGTTTCCAATCTGCTTTTCGAGCTCGCTTCTTAGTTTCTTTTATGACTTTAAAGCTGTCCCAATGGCTGCCTGGCTAAATACCTAGTTTCTTTTGCTGTTGAAATTTGGAGAGGGAAACTTGAAGTGACTCAATTTGTCGAGGATTGATTTTATAAAATTAGTTTCATCTGCAAGCATCTTCTAGACCCAAAAGATCCAGCTCCTCGAGGTCAAAGCCTTCTGAATCTTCTTCCATGAGACTTTGCTGATTATTTTATGGAATTTCCTTATTGGCAAGACTAGGGTTAGACGGCGACCCATCTAATTCCATGAGGATAGGATTCCAAGTCACCTACTTCGTTGCAAGGGGAGGAATGGGATCATAGGATTCAACTGCATGCATCTCAATCTGAGTAGGCTTAGGGCTTTGACGGTTGGGCAGACTCGAGGGGGAAGGGGAAAGGTAGGTGGGATTAAGGAAGAGGGGGGAAGAATCATTCTGAGGGTCAGATTGAGAAAGGAGGGCAAAGATGTTATTGGTGGTTGGAGCATTGGTCGGAGGGCTAGGATTTTTCCCTGAAGAGGAGGACCTCTTATTGTGCCTTTTTCAAGTGGGCACTTTAGTGACCCCATCTGCTTCCATTTTATCTTCAGCTTCTTTATTCAAGGATTGAGCATTGAGTGGGCAGTTTCTGAAAAGATTTCCATGAGCATGGAATCTCCTGCATCAGAATGGAACATGTTCATAGTCTACTGGTTGAATCCATTCGAAATCATCATGAAATAAACTTACCGCGTCTGATAGGGCTTTTTCCAGATGCATGTAGAGACATATTCTTGAATAAGAGGTGTATCTTCCGAGCTTAGTTTCTTCTGCTATCTTAATAAACTCTCCTAGCCCCCTGCCAATGTCCTAAAGTGAATCCTCATCCCAGTATTCAAGTGGCAGTGAATATAAATTAATCCATACAAGAGCCCAGTTGAAGTTTTCTTTATCTGGGTTAAATCTTTGGACCCAATTCCTGAGATATAACCCAGTCGAGTTGAAAAAATATGGGCCTTCTTCGATTACCTTATTTATGTCCTCGATGCAGTTGAATATGGCTGTAAAGAAGCCTTTCGGACCCAGCTATAGAGTAACATGCCCTTTGGGCTTCCATTTGGAAGAAATCCATCCTTGCAGTGCTTTTTCTGTTGGCCAAAAACCAATGAATTTCCCAATGAGAGTGTGATCCCTCATGTACTGAATTATGGCGTTTATGCAATGACTTGGCAAGTCGATCTTGGGTATGTCTGGTGCAATGGGTTTGCATCTAGAGGATGTGGCAGTCAAGGCATCTGATTTTTTCCTAGAGGGCGGCATCTGAGATGCGTCATTCTCGTGCTTTTTGTCAGTGTCAGTTTTAGTTTGGCTAGATGTAACATTGATTCCTTCTTCAGTTGCAGGGGGAGGCTGGATGCCCCCCCCCCCCGTTGCCGTTGCCATGCTTGTGTGCAGAGCCCCGCTGCTTGGAATGTAAGGCGCCGACAGGACTCAACTATGTTGCAGAGATTGTTAGGGTTTCGGCAAAGTAGAAAAAAGATAAACACTAGCAGAGCTCATTCCCTGTTCCATTAAATCCATCACCCATCTAATGTTATTATCAAAAGAAAATTATGTTAAATAGATATAAAACTATGTTAAATGTTATATGTGTGTGTATGTGTGTGTGTGTGTGTGTGTGTGTGCATGTGTGAGAAAGATGTTATAGCTATAGTATGTTATATATAGCTATATAATTATGTTACATGCTATGCTATGCTATGATATATATATATATATATATATATATATATATATATATATATATATATATATATATATATATATATATATATATATATATTTATCTCACTAAATTCCTAAAAAAACTTTTAAACCTAAAATAATTAAAAAATAAAGTTCTTACAATACAGAAATTTTATAGTAAACATGCTACCATTCCAAATAATTTATACAATGACAAAAATAAAACATAAATTATAGTTTTTTGCGTGATTTTCAAGGGTTTTCTTGGCCGTTTTCTAGGTTATTTTTGGTCTTCAAAGACTTTCATGGTGGTTTTCATGATTGGTTTTTGTAGGTTTTGTATGGTCAGTTTTTTTATATTTATTTATTTTATTTTGCAAAAAGAAATTAAAGGAGACAAAAATTTATAGGAAACCTACCTTGGATTGAGCCTCTAGCTCATTGGTGGGGTTCATGGGTAGTTGGATTGAGTTCTTCCATCTAGGTCATTGGTGTAGTCAAACTCCTTTTTTCTCGTGGTTTGAGCAAAATGAAATGCAAATGTCCCAGTTGGGGTTTTCAATAATAAATAATGCTCGATAAAGCCAAAGCACTTCATTGAGACATAACTCTCAATGAAGACTCTAAATTAGGTTAGAAATGGGCTCAATCGAGGTTTTTTTTAATTCTCGATCAATTATTTTTAGCACAAAAACAATGCATTTGAATGCTTAAAAATTACTCGATCGAGTGCTTAAAATTTCTATATTGAGCATTATTTTTTCTCCAAAACGAACCCTCACTTTTCCAACAAGTGTAACCCAACTCCATGAGCTCACCATGTACCTAGAATGGGAGTCAATTATTACTTTTTCTTGGGAATACAATATTATGCTGAAGTGTTGGATGGCCTCCATGAATTCATATAACTAGCCTAGATCGTTATTGTCACCTTCATCCATTAGGTATCCTCCCTTATTAAGTTTGGTATATATAACCTCTTAAATAATCAACATTACAATGGATAGTCACCCTTGTTAACTGTAACTAGCATGGGAATTGACTATTACCTAGTTACCTAAATTAAGTGTACCTATCCCAAGAAGTGATTATTATGAAGTAATGAGGATTAAGTGTTTTTATATTCGGAATGCATTTATATCAGCATATAAGCCCTTAATTAAAGTGACTTCATTTATTCAATTAAAATATAATTATTCTTATCATTAACAAGTGATACACGGTCACATAATCATTGCATAAAAGAATAGAAAAAATAGCAATATTATTAATCATTTATAAATCGAGTTGTATTTAAGTGTGACATTTTGAAAAGTTTTGTGGTTTATTTTCTGATCTAATTTGTCTAGAATCTGGGAGGGATTAATTGAAATCACAAGTTTATGACTCCACTCTGCATAAGGAAAGTGTCATGGGCATTTTTCAGGACCCTAAAGCTGCATATGAAGTGAAAAAAATAGCTTAAGAAACACAAATAAAAATATAACCATATTTGTTTCACCATATTCCAACCACAAAACAACCAAAAAATGCAAAAAAATTCACATAAAGACAACTCCACTTTCCAACCACAAATCCATCAAAAAATCCAAAATGTTTCACATAAAAACAATCCATTTATAGATATTTATTACAGAATAATGAATGATATATATATAATAAAATTAGAATATCTTAGTACAAGATATATAATAATGATAATTATAATTACATTGAAGGAAATCTATGAATATACAAAACCCAATGCTACCCACATCAAGTAATAAATGTACATAAAAAATAGAGCTAAGTTGCCTTGTTTGTGAATATTATTGTTTGAACTCTTGGAACTTTTTTTGTTATAAACCTAACTATAGACCAATGAAATGTAGCATTAACTATATAAAAACAAAAAAGAATGGTAGTTTCATTAGTACCAATAAGAGTGGTACTCATTGACTATAAAATCTCCCTAGACATGAAGAGAAGGATACAAGCAAATTAACTTCATGGCATGAATCTTAAAATGGCCAACACTTCCATCTTCAATATTGTTTGTGAATACTGCCCACATAGACCTTTATATAACTGTACATGGTGTTATGAAAAAGTTGCATTAAGGATTTGACTTTATTGTCCTATCAAATATTAAAAATTATCTTATATATTTCAAACTTTAACATTAAATTTGGTACATTTCAAGAATAAAAGGAAAAATAAATTGCTATAATCCTACTTTAAGAGGGACTGATAACTAGTTTTAACAATGACCACTATAATTGTTCCTTGATAGTAACTAATTTCAAAGTAGGGCATTATCCTCATCCGTTTGTATATATATATGAAAAGTAAAGTTTCATTTATAATACTAATTAGTTTTTGAATTGACTATAATTCTTATTTATTAACTCTTGTAAAAAAAAATCTACAATTGTTCATTAATGCTAGCTACATAATATCCTTATTCATTATCCCTACATAATAACTATAATAAAAATTAAATATAACTTTCATAAATAAATATTAATTAATTTTATGTTAAATAACACTATTATTATTCTATGTAATAAAAGCAATTAATTATAAATAATGAATATTTTTAAATTTTATTACTACATTTATTTTATGAATTGAAACATTTCTATAATATAATTATAATTTTATATTTACATTACTTCCAATAAAATATTTACTAATAAAAAAAAAAACAAAATTGAATTACCATCCCTTTTCACCAATATGGAAAATTTACTACCCTAATTGTGGTAAGGAAAGTGAATTAAGCGGATAAATTATCAACAGTAAGTCACCTTGAAATTGGTTCCCACCTCATTATACCTATAACGAAAATGGAATCCACTAGCACCTTTAGAGTTTGAGTAGACTCTAGCCTATTAAAAAAGGCAATCAATCGCGTTCATCTTTATTTATTTCGTGGAATCAATGGCGTAAGTTTCCGCAGCTGTCAACCATGAATGTCACATATGCTACAAGTTCTAGGTAATGTTATCAACTAGATATTTTGCAAGAGATTAAATTTCCCGATCAAAGATTTTACTAATGCAAAAAGTGCTCAAAGAATATTAAGAAAAAATACTCCGTATAATTGTGATGGTGTGAAAAGTGCATGAATGATATTTGTTTGTGGTTGTTTAAGAATAGGTTTGTTTGTGAACTCAAGAAAATAAGGCACTAGTATTTAATGGAGGTGAAAGTTTTCCTATTTATGTATCACTAATAAGTCTTTCTAAGTTACATTATTCAATAATGGTAATGTCTCATGAGTAAGTCAATATTTATAAATAATAATTAGTGATAATGACTCAATTAACATTCACAAATAATAAATAGTGATGGTTGTCTTCATTACCACTTAGTAATCCAATTAAGTTAGGTTTTTTCACTAAATCAAAGGATAAACGTAATGTTAATTAGTTATTCCATATTGATAAATAATATTTTTTAATGGTTGTCCCTACTACTAATTGACGAGGTAAGACAGGTTTTCTTACTAGCTAAAAATAAGTCAATAATTCACCTCGATCTTATTAAATTATTTCAAATAAGGATAAAATAAATAATTGCAATATTAAATATCCTAAGAAAAAGAAAATCTAAGTTGTAATTTTATTGTTAGAAAGAAGTATTTTCATATGAAAATTCTTCTTAGCATAGGATTTATGGTATGTAATAATTTTTAATCTAGTGCAAATGAAATTTTAAGATTAATGTATGATAAAATATATACGAGGAGAAAAATATTTATAATTATGAAAATATTTTTTTTATGAACGACAATATTCATTTGGTAGAATTTGTCGCTACTCAAAAAGACATCCATGACAC
The DNA here is from genome assembly GCA_034641835.2 of Pinus albicaulis. NCBI lineage: Eukaryota > Viridiplantae > Streptophyta > Pinopsida > Pinales > Pinaceae > Pinus > Pinus albicaulis. The sequence goes on from CM076576.1 coordinate 120,728,857, forward strand.
TGGGCACGTAAAGAGTCAACATTTCAGAGACCTAAGTAGATATCGTATTGGTCCCATTATGAATCTATTAATATGGTAATAGGACACATTACTATTGTGGGGACCCTTTTCTTGGAAAAGTTTGATTTTTTGTAATTAGGAGAGTTAAACTACCATATATCTAACTTTTGAACCAATGTGAGAAAGAGTATAGAAAGAGTGAAGAGGAGATTTTGTAATCATTTACTCGGTTCCATGGGACATAATGTTAATAATCCATGTGACCTTAATTCTACGTTAAAACATGTGCACTAATGAATATGTCTATACAAAGGATGAATAAAAGGATACCATGTGGATAACTATATATAATTTCTATCACCGAACTAGAAACATCATAGTTACATGCAAAAATAAATGGATTTATAAATGTAGCTATTTCATGTTACAATTAAAAATGAATGTTACATCCATTTGTGCTTAAGATGAAACAATATCGCCTCTGGCGACATGCACTAACATCAACGAAGGCCCATTGAAATAGGGTCTTGAACATGTAGATATTTCATTGAGATAATCTCAAGCTAGACACTTTGAACAAATGTTGAATAACAGAAATACATGCCTTTGGTTTTCGATTTTTCCTATAATATTGATATTATCGAGTAGATATGTCCATGCTATTATTAAATGAGTCATTGGTCGAAAATGGAGGCCACCATTTGGTTAATTTTCAATGATGTATATCAGTGTGTTATAGCCTCTACAACACCACCCAAAATTTTTCTTATCACAAAATTTTTTAGTCCCCCTCCTATTCTCCTATGAGTCTCAAAGGTTATTCTCATGATTCAAATAGTTAACCCTCCTGCTGACTCAGTTGTCATAAAGCGTCTTTAATTCACATTTATTTACAATAAACATTTCCTATATCTACATCTTTCATTAGGGTTCCAATGACTATCATTTCTTTTGAAGGCCTAGGTTATCAGGCCCACATTCTACATCATTTTGGATGATAAGTTGACAAGAATATTTTACTTGTACATGCAAGGCTAATTTCTACAATCTTTTATATTGTGAAGAATTTGAATTTTATTAAAACTCACCTAGACCAAGATTTTAATTACCTTGTTTATTATATACTTAAATCTTTATATTCAAAGACATGTAAACCCATTTTATTTCCCTATGACCCTATTAACGTATGTTTTACTTTGTCATGTATGGAAAACAAAGGGAGAATTTCAAGGAACGCTAGAACAAAGTGTTGAGGCTAGTGATAATGGTTAGCACACTGAGCCACTATTAGAGGGTTCATACTTTGACATGTGCGAAGGCTATGTCGAGAAATATATTAAATAGTGATAAAATATTAGATGACCCTCTTCAAAGATATATATTAATATTTATTGCATGGGATACACACACAATGAGAACTCAAAAGGAAACATTGGTGAATTTATACACATCAGAAAAGTGAGGCAATGCAACCAATGCATTAAGAATACATGTCTTAGGGAAGTGGTTTAAATGAAAATAGGATCATGGATTGGATCCATTCAAAATATAAGGGTCCATTATGGATTTTAATCAAACAAGGGGTTTTTAGGACTACATCCACATGTAGCATCTAAAGACCATGTATTGTGATGACACATGCCATAAAATCATAAAGGAGATGTCAAGAATGTTACAAAAAGACATGAACATGCTAGGTATTTAATGCTATAACAAATTTATAAGCCCACCAATAAAATATGCAAACATTTGGAAATGAAGACATAAAAAATCCAAAACAAATACCTAGAACGTAATCAAGTAATAAGAAAATATTAACCATTTTTCATAATGTCAGGCTTCTTTGTTAGCTTTGAAGGTGCTTTTCCATATTGACCACTTCTCATCTATCCCATAGGTTTTTGGGTTGAGAAAAGTATCGAAGGTGGCATACACATTTTCTACAAGGATTCAAGTGCCACAATGATTGGAAGACATAGGAGATATTAGTGTGGTTGATTTTTCTTATTCATGTAGGTACTGGTGTTTCCAGGGATGAATATAGTGATGCGTTGAGTGAGTTTATTATTTTTTTCAGCCTTGGAGGTGTCAATATGAAATGATATTTTCCTAATGGGTATGATATTCAATACACAAAGTTGTCTCGCTTTCAGGTTGTTCATGGCTTTCATCTACAAGTTATAAATGAAAAATAAATGAAGCTAGTGGTATAGGTTTCTAGAATGTTGGACCTCTTTAACATAATGAAAAGAGATAAAAAATATAAATAGAGCTACATGCACACTAGTGCAATGGCCATGATGACATGCTACTCACAAAGCTAGAGACTATGTATGTAGAATTTGGAGAACACATGTTTTCAATGCTTGTATTTAAGAAGGAAATTTTGGTAAATGAATGAAGCTTTGCATGGCAGTGAAGTTGCACTACTTTGATATCTAATGTTGCACAGATAGACAATTACAAGAAAATATCTCCTGCAATGAAACCAAACAACATACTTCGTCTATATCATGGATTTTTATTGGGACATTTATAGTCCCGTGGAGATTAATTCCTCAAGAAAATTAGTGTGATATTTTTTTGTATAAAAGACATTGGTGTGGGGGTTGGATCCTAGTTATCTTCCTGATTGTTCAATGGTTTTTTTTAGTCATGTTGGATCCTTTTTCCTAATGTGGAGGAAAATTTTCCCATATGATCATCGTTAGGGGAGTTAGGGGGGGTGATGATAATTTTTATGAGCACCCCCTTTGGTGAGGATTCAGGGGCAAGACCCTCGAAGATAAAAAAAATGAAAATTTTCCTTGTAAAATAATGTAATTTCATAGTAAATCTGGGTCGTTCATTAGGAAGATTCTCTTATGGTAGAAGTTATCTTAATTAAGAGTTTATTTTGTTAGAATGAAACCATCAGTTTATATGAGGGAACAGTATTTTGGTTGTATATTATTATATTGAACGAGAAAGACAGAGGATACTTTGTGAGACTGAAGAGGAAATTAGATCAAATCTACTGTAGGTTGTATCTCTTCATTTTTCTGTATAGTATAAAAGGAAGGACTCGTTGTTTCTCTATGAACGTACCCTGAATTGGTTGAACCACATATATATCTGTCTCTATTTTTTTATGCTTCTCTGTGTTTTTGTTTCTGAAATATTCTATGTGATTAATTTCTTCGTTAATTATTTCATAATAAATGGTATCAGAGATCAAGGCCAATTTGTACGGTAAACTCACAGGAGAGAAGGATTCCTGATTCGAGTGGGAGCAATGGTGGAAGATGGAAGATTTAGGATCATGAAATTTAACATAATAAATACTAACTTTACAAGATGCAGATCAACAATTATATGTATCAGAAATATTTTTACCTACAATTGAGTAGGAAAATCAAAGAATCCAACAAGTATGACAGGCGAAGAATGGGATATTCTAGACAGAAAGACACAATGAAAAATTTGGTTTTTTCTAGCAGCATTAGTGGCATCCAGAATTTCAAAAGAAATGAAAACAAAATGTTTAATGACGACATTTGTTAAAATATATGAAAAAACCTCAGCCTCAAATAATGTATTTATTATAAAGCGTATATTTAATATGAAGATGTCATAATGTGTACCTTTTGTTAATGATTTTAAATTAATTTGACATGGTTATTAGTCAGTTAAGATTTGTAGGGGTAAATTTTGATGATGAAGTTAGGGGTCTATTTTTTATTTTCTCATTGTCAGAAATTTGGAATGGCTTAGTTATGGTTATTAGTAATTTTTTCTCTGGATCTAGTACTTAAAAATTTTATTACGTTGTCGGTGTCATCCTTAGCGAGGAAATGTAACAAAAAATATCTGGACATACATCATGTAAAACATCGACTGCAAAGACTAGGGGAAGAAAAAATGTAAGAGGAAGGAGCCCATGAAATCAAAGTAAGTCAATAAAAGGAAGATTTGAATTGATATGAGGGATATGGACAACAAGATAAAATTCATGAAGCGAATGTGATAGGTGATGTGTTGCAAGATGATTTTATTCATTCATTAGAGAACATTATCAATGCATGGGTGGTATATTTAGGGGATTCATTTCATGCCACAACTGATAGGAAAAATTTTCAGGAATATGTTCAAGGAGACTTTGGACAAGCTACTTTGGATGATTATAAACCCTGTAAAATCATTGAAACGGATAAAGTTTTCATAAAGAAAAAAAATGGAAACCAATGGTTATTGAAGGAGGTAAAGCATGTTCCATATCTAAAGTAAAATATAATTTTAACAAGGTAGCTTGGTGGTGAAGGTTGTGTAACTACATTCATAGGTAAAATCTGGAAGGTCACTAAAGGAGCCCTGGTAATAATTAAAGCTAAAAAGGTTGGTATGTTGTATTTATGAAATGGTATTTATAATTATTTTAATGAATTAAGCTCCACAAGAGAAGATACAACATTGTGGCATGATAGGCTCGGGCACATGGGTGAGAAAGGGATGCATATTATTCAGTCAATAATTTTGTTTCTAGGTTTAAAGCATGTTGATTTGGATTGATGTGAAAATTGTGTTTATGGAAAACATAAGAGAGTCATATTTCTCAGAGTTAGGAAGTAAAATAAGAGCGAAAAAATAGATCTTGTGCATAAATATGTATGGGTAACTTCTCAGGTATGATCTCTCAGTGGATCTCTCTATTATGTTACTTTAATTGCTGATGCAACTAGGAAAACTGAGATTTTTTGTATTCGAAATAAAAATGATGTATTTGATACTTTCAAAAAATGGAAAGCTTTGGTTGAGAACAATATAATAAATAAGTTGAAGTGTTTCATATCATACAATGGAGGTGAATACTATAGCAAAGAGTTTTATAACTATTATTCAAACCATGGAATTCATAGACATAAGAGAGTTCCAGGAACACCATGGGAAAATGGTGTGTTAGAAAGGATGACCATGACAATCATGAAGTGTGCAAGGTGCATCATATTGCATGTCAAATTTACATTACAATTTTGGGCATATGTTGTAGGTATTTTTGTTTATTTAATAAATGTAGGGCCTTCAATTTCCTGTGATGGTGGTATTTCAGAGGAGGCATGTACAGGTAAAAAGGTAACGTACTCATTTTTAAATACTTCCGGTTGTGAATCATTTGTCCACACAAGTAAAGAAATATAAAAAATCTTGAGGAAATATCAAATCAATATAACTTTATTGGATATGGCATTATCGATTTTGGTTATCACTTATATTATTATGTACATAAAAAAATCATTAGGAGCGGAGATTTCATTTTCAATGAAAATATCTTATAGAAGGATGAAGTGCAGGAAAATAAAAAAGAAAAGGAAAAAAAAGAAGAAACAATGCTTAATGAGATCACATAAAAATTAAATGTGTGAGAAAATCATAATGATCAACAACCACAACAACAACAACAACCACATGAACAACATGCACTTAAAAAACCTGAAAGTGGTGTTAAAATATCTACCAGGATAAGTAGACCTCTTGAACGATACTCTCCTTTATTTTATTATGTATTGTTGATTAATTCCAATGAACTAGAAAATATGAAGAAGCAATGTAGGAATAAATCGCGAAGAAGTGGGGGCAAGCCATGGAAGAAGAGATGGACTCTTTTATGCATAACCATAATTGGGACTTAGTTAGGTTTCCTATAGGTAGAAAAACATTGCAAAATAAATCGGTTTACATGTTGAAGGAAGAATATGGAGTTAAAAAAAGGTATAAGGCTATAGATTTGGTGAAGGGGCTTGCACAAAAGAAATGTATATACTTTATTTAAAAAAATTTTCTTGATGTTAAAATGACTTCAATCAGAACTATTTTAAGACTAGTGGAAACAAAATATTTTCATCTTGAGAAGTTAGATCTAAAGATAACCATTATCCATGGCGATTTGGATGAGGTAAAAGTGAAGGAGAAATTAGTATGTAAATTGAAGTACAAGTTGTATTGTCTAAAATGGGCTTCAAGGAAATGGTATCTAAACTTTGAAAGGTTTATCTATCAACAAGGTTATATTAGATGCCATTCGGGCCATTGTGCTTATCTTAAAAAGAAAAATGATGGAAACTATATTATATTGATATTATATGTAGATGCAATTCTTGTTGCACAGTTTAAAATACAGGAAATAAATGTTCTCAAAGGAAAATTGGAAAATTCATTTGTAATGTAGGATTTTTGTGTTGCAAAATAAATCATTAGTATGAGAATACCTAAAGACAAGAAAATTCACAAAATAACATTGTTTGAGTGTGAGTATATAGAAAATGTGTTGGAAATATTTAATATGCATAATGAAAATTTTGTTAGTACACATTTGGATATCCATTTAAAAATAAGGAGATGCATCCCAAAACTCAGGAAGAGATGGATTATATGTGTAAATTTCCATATCCATCAGTAGATGGAAGCTTAATGTATGTAATTGTTTGCAAAAATACTGATATTGGACACGAAATGGGAGTTGCAAGCGGCTATATGAAAAATCCAGGAAAAGGTAATTAGATGGAAATGAACTGGATTCTCAGGTATTTAAGAGGTACCACAAATCAAGAATTATTATTTGGTGGTTCAAACATTTCTCCACAAGTGTGTGTTGATTCATATATGGCAGGTGATAGAGATAACAGGAGGAGAACCAAAGGGTCGGTGTCTATTATAGGTGGAACAACTGTGATTTGGGTTTCAAAATTGGAAAACATTGTTGCACTTTAAAAAATGAAAGCATCGTATGTTGTTGCTGAAGAGGCTAGTAGAGAAATTATTTTGTTACAAAGGTTCATGGACGAATTGGGGAAGAAGAAGGAGATTTGAAGGTTATACAATGACAACCAAAGGTCCATTCATCTTGAAAAGAACTCAACATTTCATTCCAATACTAAACATATATATCTCAAGTACCATTTCATATGGCGAGTGTTGGAAAATGGATAATTTAAGATGGAAAAGATACACACTAGGTAGAATCCTACAAATATGTTAACAAAATTTGTAACTAGGGAGAAATTGAGATTATGCTCAGTTTTAATTTTTCTTCAAGTATGATGGTGAAGATGTGAAACAACTAGTTCATAGTGGACTCATTTTCACGCAAGAGAAATAATAACGGGTATTATATAATTAGCCTCCAAGTGGGAGATTGTTGGTTGTGGAGCCTGATTATCTTCCTAATTGTTCAGTATATTTTTTTAGCCATGTTCGATCCTTGTTCCTAACAGGGTAGAAATTTTCTCCATATGATCACCTGCAAGAGGGTCCATAGGCAGTGACGATGGTTTTTCTGACCCCCCCCCCCCTTGGGTGGAGGTTCGGGGGAATTTCCACTAAAGCTAAAAATAAATGAAAATTGCCTCGTAAAATATTTTAATTTCGTACACAATCAAGACCATTCATTAGGTAGATGATATGATGCTATAAATTATGTTAATTTAGTTTTTTCCACTAGAAGGAAAACCTCGGTTTATATGAGGGAATTTTATTGCAACTGTGTATTTTTATTATGAGTGAGAAAGAGAGAGCATACTATGTGAGAGCAAAGATTAAATTAAATCGTATCTATTGTAGGTCGTATCTCTTCATTTAGTTAGATAATATAAAATGAAGGATTGGTTGTTTCTCCATGGATGTAGCCCAAATTGGGTGAACCAAATATATTTTTGTCTCTTGTGTTATGCTTTTCTATGTTTCTGTTTCCGCAATATTGTACGTGTTTCATCGCTCCATTAATTATTTTCTAACAATGGCACCATTTATGAGACATTTTCATGTCTAGGGGAAAGGGATTATTTCTGCAGGAATAAACACTAGTTTTTTTGCATTAGGATGTTGATGGGAGAGCAGTAGATGTTGCTTTCGGTTCACCATTTACATTTTGAGCAACCTCATAGGATAAGTACAAGAGTGAATAGGGGAGTGTGTGATATTTTTAGAGAGTACTAATCACATACACATACATTTATATAGAACTAAAGGATAAGTCCCAAGGCCAATGACTTGAGAATCATATTTATAAAAACCTCACTTATAATTGCCAAGAATCAATCAATGGTAACATTCGCCCATCCTATCTGAATTAGAAATAATAGTTTGAGGTTGTGCACTAGATACTTCACACGCACTAGACTTACTGAGGTCTCAGGTTGCAACCTTAGAATGCAAACATAAGTATTGGAAAATGACTATTGTAATGAAAAACTAGGTTTGTTAGTATGAATATTTTGTCGAAGTGCATGAAAAAAGACCACTTTAGGTACGCATAACTTATAGCCCTAACATCCAATGTGGTTGCCAATATCTTCAGATCTACAGTTAGTTGATCAAGACAAGTGCTGCAAAAAACCAGATCTATGCATAGAAAGACATTAAGCAGTAAAATTAAGGGTTTGCTCCATGCATCCAATAGACAAGACAAGAACAATGTTTTTTGAAAGAATTTTTTGTATTAAGGGCACCTAGGAGGAAAACAAGAAGGTGTATCCAATTCTCCTCAATCGGATGGGTTCTTGGAAGTCCTCAGCACTTCAGATCTAGAATCTCTCTCTCTTGTTGGTGTAGAAAACCCAGACACAGCTAGAACTCAAAGGGAGCTCACACAACAAATAATGTAGAAATGTGACCAAGTGTATAGATCCAGAGTGATCTAATAGGCAACAAAAGGTGAAGAATGATAGGAAAAAACCCTCCTATTTATAACAAAATATTGGGTCATTCTAGATCTTGGTGCATGATTAAAATAATGTTAACCAGATCTAGATCCACCTTTTATGGAATATTTTATTATATTTGTTGGAGGGAAAAAGCATTCGACTTGGGTCAAATCCTTTTATTTGTCAATAATAAATAAATAAATGATTTATTTATCTTTTTAAGGAAGTGGTTGAAGGATAATCAAATAAATAATGATTTATTTAATTATTTGTGAATGATTTGGTCATATTTAACAAGGAATAATATCTAAATAAGATTTAAATAATTATTCCTAGAAAATAATAAGATAAATAAAGGTTTATCTAATTAATTTCTTTTTTTTGGGTTAAACATGACTAGGAATAATAATTAAATTATGGTTTAATTAGTTATTCCATGAGGAAAATCAAACAAATATAGGTTTGTTTAATATTTCCTTTTGGGGTTTCCTGTTTAGACCATAAACAACCTAATAAATGTTGTTTATTAAGTTATTTTACATAGTGAGAGCAATTTTACTTAGGGTAAAATTGGTCTTACATGGTTTACTTGGGTCCATATAATGATAGTAAGTTAGATGACCAAAAAATGGTGTAACAGATTTCCCCCCAGCGTGCGAGTGTTAGGAGAAAATCGTATGACCGAAGTATGTTGTAAGAACTCAATCACCAGACAACAAAAGGGAAGTTAGAGAGAGAAATGTAAGGTAGACTAATGTGCTGAAGAACTAGACCGTGAGGAGACGAGACTTACAGGTGCAACAAGTCTCTTTTTATGAGAGGGTATCTGTGCTGAAGGTGTCGGGGGAGGCATACCTATGCCCGCCGAGACAAAGTACAAAAGAATAGTGTGTCCAGTAAACAAGGGACCGAACCATAAAGTACAGCTGGCATAAACATGAGCCAGATAAAAATACAATGAAGGATCCCACATACATGCTGTGCCTGGGATAACAGCCAGGACTTATACAATAATATCTGAGTACATGAGATACTAATACAACCCAAATGCCCCCTATAAGTGGGGAAGGGCTCACAAAATCTGACTAGTACATGAAAATCAAAGAGGCGCTGCAAGCGGCTAAGGCCGACATCATCAAATATATGGAGCTGCATCGAGGGCTGCAATGAAGAGGTCATCCGGGCATGTGGGGGGCTACTTGCAGGGCCACCCCCTCATGAGGGATGAGACATCTCACACACACCCGGGAATCACCAAGAGCTGCTGCTGCATCACTGAACCATCAAGTATACGGATCTCAATCATGCTGAAAGGAGCTGGAGTGGAGAAACAATCAAATCAAAGGGAAATGAGAGATCACGTTGCCTGATCTGAGGCACCGAACAAGAGTGGAAGCTGGAACCAAGGTACACCTCTCTCTAAACCTGGCTTCTGGAATGAAGGAGCTGATGTCGACAGAAGGAGGTCCGCCATAGGTGAGGCAATGAGAGATCCTCAACTAAGGCACGACAGAAAATAGTAGAGCTACGGATAGACTAATACCAATGATGATGGGGGAATGGAAGGGACTGAGTAAAAAATGGACAACTTCCCTTGTTAGAGCATAAAGGGCATGAATGACATGGCAGCGACTGACACAATATCATAAGGGATAGGGGACAGTGGGACTGAAGGTCATAATGTGCGACACAAGAGAGAGACCAAGCAATGAAGGATGGAGGGCTATGGCGGGGTACAAAGGGACTCGGGATAGACTCCATGAATGCGATGATGACTCAACTTGGATGCTCTAAACAAGGGCGACTCGATGGTGCTGCCACACAGTAAAGGTCCAATGGGGGACCATGAAAACATGAGTACAAGATGGTAACTCACGACGAAAATCAACACAAACAAAGACAAGTAAGGAGGCAAAGTGGTGCCCCAAGTACAAGTGTTGTAAGTGAAGAAATGTGATTTTAAGGAGAGGTGAAGTGACCCATCTTGGAAAAAATGTGTTCTGGTGAAGTATCAAATCACAAAAAACTAACAGATACCCATTTGAGGGCTTGGTGATAACTTTCCAACGGTGCAGACGGTTTGTCAAACGGAGCTATGGTATGGTCACAGCAGGCGAAAGAAGAAACAAGGGTTCTCTTTTAATAAGGCAGTTTTCCCTCCAAATCCACTCATTTGCTAGTGTTGCTGTGGTGAATGTAGAGAGAAGAGAAGGCCCTAAATCTTGCGGCGAGCATAGCAGACAAACCGACCATTGGAATCGAGATCCGTCAGTTGCAGGTAAGAGGCCTAACCTTACTCTTTCATTTTGATGGATTGAAAGTTCAGATTAGGGCCCAGAATCTCAGGAATAGCCCCCTTTGCATCTTTACAGCTGGGTCACACTTTTTGGGCCAAAATCTGCGACTTGGGACGCAGGTTTTGAGCCAAAAGGTGCAACCTGTCCCAGGATTTGGCAAAAAAGTGCGACCTGGAAGATGAGGGGGTTTTAGTGCTGTTTGATGGCTGAGAGTTGGGTTTTTTATTCCCTATCTGTAGGATGACAAAGATGATTTTTTTGTGCAGATATGGCAGATATACAGGTGAACTGGAGAGAGAGAGACCTGGGTACATTACGGGCAGAGATCTAGGCAGATCAGGGTGTCCATTGTGTGTTGGCTAGGTTTGGGGTTCTGAAGTTTTTGGAGAACCCTTTGATGAGAGATGGAGAGCCCTTGTTGGCCCGGCTTATCAGTTATTGGGATCTAGAGCATGAGGTCTTTGTAGTGCAGGGGCACAGGATCAAACTGACAGTCCAGGATGTGTATTTCCTGACAGGTCTCCCGCCACTTGGGATGGTGGGAAATACGCAACCAGTGTTACCGCGGGGGCAGAACATCATGGAGTTTGTGGAGCGGCATTGTCGACCGGGTCTCCGAGTCAAAGGGACGCGGATACCGATTGGGGACCTAGAGACACTGAAGACCTAGGCAGTGGCCGCAGCGGTGCTGCGGATCCTGGGAAGCCAGGCGTTCCATCACATCACTGGGGGGCAGATGATGATCGTAGAGAGCGTGTTGAGTGGGACCTCCTATGGGTGGGCCCAAATGATGTTGGTGTCATTAAAATGACAGCTATCGCTTTGCAAGCGGCAAGTGAACCACGATTGCTCGTATGGGACTTTATTGTGTTCCTTCTTTTTTGAGAAGATCCTGACCTTACGACCTCGTATACAACTCCTCGATGGGGGCCCTAGAGAGCCCAGGATGCGTTGGTGGGGGCATCTATTATGCAGAGGAGGAGGAGGGGCAGTCGGATGAGTGTTTCGACCTGAGTTCTTTGCCCATTGGGATCATATGTCGTTATACATAGACGACTATCCCTATAGTGGGATGAGTTATTGTGGGGATCTGGACCTACCACTTCCACCTGGTCGAGTATGGGGACCCGATGGTAAGTGATAAGTAACTATTATTTGCTGGGCATGTTAAAGTTAGTGAATAGTAAATAGGGTACTGATTCATGTACTTTTGGTATGCAGATATAGCTCCGGTAAAACCGACCGGATATATGGGACAACCTGCAGCATCAGGAGCTACAGGCCCGAGTGGAGTGAGAGAAGCACATAATGAGGATGCAGCCGCCTTCCTGGAGGACATCTGCCGTAGATGTGAGAGGTTTATGACCAGTGTTTCAGAGCGCAGGTGGCAGGACTTGGACGACCAGTACATAGAGCCATGTATTGGTCTACCCTCGGAATGGCGAGGGGTCATGCGGCGCATGGCGATGGTCGGTCAGGGGATACGGGATATACAGGCTGCAGGAGCAGAGCCATTGGCTTGGGATCCGCCAGATAGTGATTATGTGCGGGGCATGTGGTGCCCCCTAGTGTGTATGTAGGGGCAGGTGGTGCCCCCAGTTTTGAGTTTTTTGTAACATGCAATGGGCATGTCATATGTATCAGAGTAGATGGACTCTAAACACATGTTTTGCAACACATATTATGGATATGCATCTTTTTTAATGATTATGAATGTTATTTTCTTTTATAAAATGCGTGTGATAAATGCCAATCTAGAACATGGTTTGCAATGTTATCTACATAGTGATTTTGTTCTCGAGGTACATGGTTGAAAGTTATGGTTTTAAATTCACGTATCAAGAGTTTCACTCGTAAATATCGTCTAAACAACATAGGATTATGCACACGATAGACACCATTTAGTTGCATGACAAGAAGTAGGGAATCTAAACGAACATGCAGATGGAGGATGCGATGAGAGAGGGCATCGACTAAGAGGCCACGCACTGCATCATATTCGGCCTGATTATTGGTGGTAGGACCAATGCATACCCCGTTGGAGAGAACAAGGGCATGCAAGGGGGTGAAAATGGCCCAACCTGCCGAGGCTAGATTCCGGGAGTAACGACTTGCACCATCGGCATAACCGATATAGGGTGAGGACGGGAGGTCCTGCGGAGTAGTGTTACAAGACAACAAATGGGGGGAGGAGGGACCATGATGGCAGCGTGAGTGTACAGAAGACATCGAGCGGCAATTGCGGGAGGGAGTGCAATGAGCAGGATGGCTATGACTCATATACAAGCTAGAGGGTGGTATATGAGGGCTATAGGAGGTATGGTGCGGACTCGAGCTACAGAGGTCAAAAGAGATACAGGTGGAGTTATCTCGTGTATGAACAGAAAAGAGGGGGTCAAAGGTGGGAAGGACACAACATGACGTGGAAAAGGTACCTAAATCATCCGTGGGGGAAGAAAGGCTCGCAGATGGATCATCACGGAGAATGACGGAAGAACAGGGAAATAAATGGTTAAAAGATGGGGAGCCTAGGGTTGTCGCTGAAGGGAGGTCAAGTGAAACAACAAGGGAGGATTCAAGGGGAATGTGCACCAAGGGTCTTACAAAGGATGATAGGTAGAGGATGGTGGCAGTAGACTCCGTCATCTGGACATCAGGGGGGGAAATGTCGATGGGAGCGGGGGAATCCTCAAGCTAGCCCGAAGCATACTGCACAAGTATGGGAGAGGCGGATTGATTTTGTTCAACCTCATACTCTCAGACTACTTCTAAAGAGGCGCGGTAATGCGTCAGGTGAGGAAAATGGTGGGAGTAAAGGCCATGGAAACTGCACAAAGCGGAGGGTTTGCTAGTGCGAATAGTTTTTCGGTTCTTGGTTACGGACGAGGACGAAAGAGAAGGGTCGGAGACCGTAGACTCAGGGAACGTGACTTTAACCATGGGTTGAATGTGGGTCAACTCGGGACAAGTATGGGTGGCATGACCGACGACATCACACAAGGCACAAGGCTTTGCGGGCGGAGGAGGAGCAGGGTCAGTTAGGGTGGCCTTGTCTTTGGATGCCCCTTGCGAGCTTTCCCTTTCTTTCCTGGAGCTGTCACCACAGGGGTAGGTCCTGGGGAGGTGCAGGGGGCATGGTAGCAACGGAGGAAGCGAGGGGGACTGGTTGAACTGGTTTCAAAGCAAGATAGGGTTTGGGATGACCAGGAGGGGAAGCAGTTGGAGGGTCAAGGTACCAGACGGGTATACCCAGGGTCAGGTTAGGGAGAGAGAGGGTGGCCTTGACGGGGACCGAATAGGCTCCGAGAGGGGGAGCCAAGAATGGTATCTGACCAGCGGGATAATGACCAGGAGGGACGGCTCCGAGATTGTTAAGGCCTGGGGGAACCGATCCATGGGAATAAAGGGCTTCAGGGATACTAGTTGTAGGAGAAGGGCCAGAAAGAGGGGGTCTGGCTGGCGGAGATGAAGGGCTAGGAGTGGGTTGTGGTGGGTGAGGTTGAGTCTGAGGTTGCTGACTAGCCGAAGCGGGTCGCTTAAGAGCAGCCCGAGACAATTGCATCATGCAAACATTCGACAAGCTGGGATCAGATATAGGAGGAGGAGGGAGACCAGGAAACATTCCAAGCAAAGAGGAGTCCTTGTAGACGCCGGGAGAGACACTTGTCAAGGAATCGACGATTTTCTTATTGGATACAGAAGATATGGTCGTCTCAGGGGAAGTCTGAGACTTTGGCTCATGATAAGTCAACTGGTCAATGGTGACTATCTTTCCATTGTGAGGAAAAGACATCTTGATTAAAACCGCGGATGGGACAGCAGACATGGCATAGGTGTAGCTTCACCCCAATATAATGTTGTAGTCTAGAGGGGTGTCGATGACTTCGACATCGACGCAAACAGTCTTACCGGCAAGGGTGATAGGACAATTATGAAAAAGGCCAATGGGCTGGGAGGCGTGGCCGTCCCACGCTCGAAGGGTGATTGTGGAAGGGGCCAAGTCAGGAGATCCAAGTTGCTTCCAAACTGAAGCAGACATCACATAGGTGGATGCCCCCTCATCAATTATACACTGAGAAACATTGGCATTCCGGATTTTGACTGGGATTTGGAAGGCGACGGAAGCGGGAAGAGGAGGATGTTCTGATTGATGGGTGTCGAAAACAATCATTTGGTCATCAACAGGATCTACAGCTCCCACGGTAGATAGCAGAGCCTTCTTTTGGGAAGGGCACGACTGGAGGAGTTCCAATGTGGAAATCGTAGCAGGAGATTGCGCCAAATCATCTACTATGCTATAAGAATGAGCAGCTCGACCAGAAGCAGCATTTTGACGTAATGGCCCCTTAGGAATCTTGGTATGAACCTCAAATTTGGGTTGAGGGATATGTAAGTGGCCATTGGATGTCGAAAGAGGCTCTGTAGAACCGGAAGAAGGGGACTAGGGGGTAGACTGAGCGGGAGGCTTGGGGTATTGGCGAGACCGAGTTTGAAGGTGAAGGTCGACGGTTGGGGAAGGATCAAAATTCATCATGAGGATCTTGTAATCGGAGGAACCAGAAGGGGAAGGTTGAGTGGCGGCCTGTCCGTCAGGTGGTTGGGCAGCCACGAATCCTTACTAAGGGAAAGGATCAGTAAACACAACTGGTTGAGTAGTGGCCACATTAGGGGGAGCATGAGGGGAGGCATGTTTTCCTCGCAATGTGGCTTGAGACTCCCACATCTTCCGCATCTGTGGTAAGAGGGGACAATCATGGGTGTAATGACCATAAACACCGCAACACGAACAAGGCTTATTTGTGCGAAGAGGCCTATCCGGCTTGGGCTGAGTACCCTGTTGTTGGTTAGCAGTGTTAGGGTCAATACCTTGAGGATTGGGTCCATGAGTACCAGGGGCAGATTGGTTTGGATTTCCTCTCCACCTTTTTTGAGAAGAAGGAGGATTGGTCCCGCCCTGTTGTGCAAATACTTGCCCTGGAGGGGGTTGTAGGTGTTGTTGCGGGGTTGGAGGAGGCAAGGGAGAAGGAAGGGCATATGCTGGAGGAGCTGGCGCACCAGGCTGCGGGTAAGGGTAATGGTTAGGTTGGGCAACATTGAGGTAAGCAGGAGGTTGGGAAAAAGGATGAGGCATGCCGTATCCTAGATACATGCTACCTGGAGGGGGAAAAGTGCTAGAGGTGCTGGCCCCTCCCTGAGGGAGACCATAGCCCATAGGAGGTTGAGCATATGGATGAGAAAGGGCTCCAATGATACTGTTGGCGGAATGAGATGCCCCCGGGGCATTAGCGCCTTCGGGCCTAGGGAGGTCAGGAAGGACGGTATAAACATAACCAGACTTAGCATAGATCAGGTCATACTTCAAGGGTATTTGGAGGGCGGCTTCTTCGGTTTGAGGGAAATGGGAGGCGACATCTTTGCCGATAGGAGCTAAGAGAGTGCGAAGGAACCAGTCCATATAAACCCGATTTTCGAAGGGGGGAGCTTGACATAAGCTCCGTCTTCTTTGCCATTCCTGGACATGGGTAGAAAGGTGGGTCGAAGAGGTTTGCTTGAAGGAGGTCAAAAGCTTCGTGCCAGTATCGTATCGGAGATGGAGCTGGAAATAAGATAAAAAGGCTTGGGCAATGGTCACAAAGGTGGTATGGGAAGAGGTGGCTTGGTCAACATACCATTTAGAAGCTTCGCCGGTAAGCGTGCATTGGAACAACCGAAGACGGATGGAATCGTCGGTAATGGAATTGGAGGAACACCACATGTGGAAAGATCAGACATGGTTGGTTGGATCTTCTCCAGCAAGGCCTTCAAACTTAGGGATGTCGGAGGGGAGCTTGGTTGGCATAGCAGGCCAACCAACATCATGGCGGATAGGGTCATTGATCAACTGATTGAAATCACGGAGGCTGAGGCCTGCGATGTACGGCAGCAAGGGTGCAGCCAAGGTAGTTCCTGTGGAGGTTCCACTAGTAGTAGTGCCGACATTAGGGCCAAGATTACCGTTAGCCTTAGGCCCTGGACCAGACATAGTGAAGGTGATAGGGGGAGAAGCAGAAGTAAAAGGAGAACCCAATGAATCAGAAGAGGAGTCGGAATGCGGACTCGGAGGGGGACTGGCTCGACGACGGTGGGAGGAAGCAAGTCGATCGACCGAAAACTGAGGGTGAAGGCCAAGAAGTCTCTGGGAGGTGCGCCTTGGGGGTGCAATGATGACAACAAAAACATGGCACAAGGGGAAGAAGAACAACCACAAGGGAAAGGAGGTGCACAATCAAGTGATTACAAAATCGAAACAAGGGCAGATAGGTGCAGTGTCAATTGATTTTAAAGTCTTTGCCTGCACACTAAAAAGAGGCCAAGAGATCTAGGGTCGAAAGGGACAGGGATCTAAAGGAGAAAGCTGCTGAAAAGAGGTGCAGATCACAGCCAAGAGGTGGAGGCAAGATGGCTGGAAAAAAGGTGGAAATCAGCAAAAAGCAGAAAGGATAGGGAGGAGATCCTAAAGGGAGGTCCAAAAAAAACTACAAGAGGTGGTTTGAAAGGAAGAAGAGCTGATTTAAAGGGATCTGAGAATGAGGGATCAAATCTGAAAAAGGGAAGGCTGAAACTCTAAAAAATCAGACACCTGAAACAGCTAAAAATCTTCCACCAAAAGTGGAGGGTATTGAAGCCATAGGGGGCTAGGTTCCCACTTAGATGAGCAAAACAGATCAGAAACAGGTCCAAACGGGCGGAGACAGAGGCTGGAAAACCCTGACAGAAGCTTCAGCAAAACCCAGAAAAAGTGCAGAAAAACAGCAGAAAAAAGCATAGGTCGCAGGTTCTGACCTGTTTTCCTGTTCAGGTCGCAGAAAAAGGGCTGAAAAGTGTGACCTGGAGTCCAGGTCACAGTTTTTGGGCTGAAAAGTGCGACCTCCAACTCCGGTTGTCCCGGCGGCAGATTTGCGGAAAAGTTGTCGTCTCAGTTGCAACTGATGTCTGTCACCCGCGCAATAGGGCCAGAAACACGCGGAAGTTAAAAATTTTAATGTTTTAGGGTTTTATAGGGGAAAAACAACATGAAAATAGGAAAAACAAAAAGCTGAAAAGAAACCCTAGGATCTGAAGTAGCTGGATATGCAGGAATATGAAAAACGACAGCGGTCGTAATTGAAAACTCGTGTGGAGTCGCCAATTGTTAGTATGAATCCTTTGTCGAAGTTTATGAAAAAGACCACTTTAGCTATGCATAACTAATAGCCCTAACATCAAATGTGGCTGCCAATATCTTCAGATCTGCAGTTAGTTGATCAAGACAAGAGCTGCGAAAAACCAGATCTATGCATAGAAAGACATTAAGCAATAAAAAGAAGGGTTTGCTCCATATATCCAATAGACAAGACAAGAACAATTTTTGAAAGAATTTTTTGTATTAAGGGCACCTGGGAGGAAAACAAGAAGATGTTTCCAATTCTCCTCAATGGGATGGGTTCTTGGAAGTCCTCAGCACTTCAGATCTAGCATTTCTCTCTCCCGTTGGTGTAGAAAACCCAGACAAAGATAGAACTCAAAGGGAGCTCACACAGCAAATAATGGAAAATATGACAATGATAATGGCTCAAAGTCAGACCAAGAGTTTAGATCCAGAGTGATCTAATAGGCAACAAAAGGTGAAGAATGGTAGGAAAAACCCTCCTATTTATAACAAAATATTGGGTCATTCTAGATCTTGGTGCACGATTAAAATAATGTTAACCAAATCTAGATCCACCTTTTATGGAATATTTTATTATATTTGTTGGAGGAAAAAAGCATTTGACTTGGGTCAAATCCCTTTATTTGTCAATAATAAATAAATAAATGATTTATTTATCTTTTTAAGGAACTGGTTGAAGGATAATCAAATAAATAATGGTTTATTTAATTATCTGTGGATGATTTGGTCATATTTAACAAGGAATAATATCTAAATAAGATTTGAATAATTATTCCTAGAAAATAATAAGATAAATAAAGGTTTATCTAATTAATTTCTTTGTTTTGGGTTAAACATGACTAGGAATAATAATTAAATTATGGTTTAATTAATTATTTCATGAGGAAAATCAAACAAAATAGGTTTGTTTAATATTTCCTTTTGGGGTTTCCTGTTTAGACCATAAACAACCTAATAAATGTGGTTTATTAAGTTATTTTACATAGTGAGAGCCATTTTAATTAGGGTAAAATTGGTCTTACATGGTGTACTTGGGTCCATCTAATGATAGTAGGTTAGATGACCAAAAAAATGGTGTAACACTAAACATAACTTCTACCGTCGGATCATCCGCCTAATGAACGACCCATATTGACTAGAAATTACTACACTTTTACCAGGAAATTTACATCTTTTTTTAGCTTCACCCCCCCCCGCCCCCTGGACACCCCAGGCAGTGTAATATTATGGGCGATGTTTCCGACCCATTAAGGTACAAGGGTCTAATGCTGTGTTACAAAATAAACAAGATAATCAGGCTCCACACCCAACATAAAAAATATTCAAGAGGGATTTTGCGTCAAGTGTTGCCTTGAGGTCCTTTGGGTAAGGAGAATACTTTCAACTTTATTCCTTCTTGTCCTCTTTTGGAATTAGCTATCAGTAGCTCCCCTTCTCCTCTAGAAAAATCAAACTTGTAAGTATCAGTCAATTCGAAAACAGTTAAATTCTTTGCACTGTTAAACACCTTTCAAGTCAAACAAGCAACCTAGTGCTCTCTCAAGCAAGAAGCCCAGTGCTCCAGTACCACCTAATCTAAGTTGTTATTCTTTTCAAGCACCTCCCACTTAGTTAAAAAAAATAAGATCTAGCTTATACTTGACTCTGCGGAATTGAATTCTTGATTCAGGTGAAAGTGTTTTTAACTATTTTAAACCTTTATGTGTGAGGAATTTTTTTATTATTATTATGATATTAAGCATGTAAAGAAACCATAAAGTGCAAAAAATAATAATCAACACATAACAACAAATTTAATAAAGGAGTTCACCCAAATATCATGAGCTACATCTCCTTGAGCCTTTGTCAACTGACTTGGATCTTTGAGATTATAATGGAAAATTTATTTTACAAGTTAATAACTCAACTTCAATGGCTATTTTGGTTGTACCATTGGGTTTAGAATACCATCGTACCCCTGGAAAGGTTGTTGTCCCTCTGAAGATAGACCTAGGTTCCCTTAGACTTGACCTCTTCTGTCGACACCCTTAAGCTTCCCTGAGATTCTCTGTGGCACTAAATCCTTAAGAAATAATTTTCTATCCCTAAAACCTCATCTAATATCTCCATAACATATCATACATCCAAAATAGGTTGTTCATTTTCTCAAAATGAGCTCTCGCTCCCCAATCTAGGCCTCCATCCACTGTTAGCCTTGGGCTGCCCGAAACTTCCCTGTGGTTTATCGACCTTAAAAAGTCTCCAAATGACTCTTAAAATCATTCCATTGTAATTAGAATGTCAAAAATAGTCAGAATATACTATTCACTTACTGAAATTGGCCTCCTACTACTTCGGTTACGCCTCCAAGACTTGGTGGCACCCCCTAGCTCTTGGTTCACTAAAAACTTCTCTGAAGCATCTCAGCCTTCAAAAGTATTCAAAAGCTTCTACAAATCATTTCATTGGATTCATAAGGTCAAAAATAGTGAGAATAGACTATTGGATTGCTGATAATGGATACTGGCTGCTCTGGATAGGCCTAATTCTCCTGCTAGCCCCTAGTCGCCCTAGTGGACCTTGGAACTTCTCTAAAGCATCTCGGCCTTCAGAAGTCCTCTACTACCTCTGAAAACCTCACCATTAGATCCATAATATATGAAACATCCAAAAATGGCTATTGGTTTCCGGAGAAAGGCCTCTAACTACCCTGGCCAGGCCTCATTCTACTGCTGGCCCCTGGTGGCCCTAGTGGCCCCTAGAACTTCACTGAAGAAAAATCTCACTCAGAACTCCTTTGATGGCTCTGCAGCCCTCACCAATGAGTCTGGAATTTCTAAGAAAGTTGAAATTGACTATTTACACTTCAATAATGGTTGAATCATGCTCAATATAGAGCCTAAACAATTTTGTCTAATAACCCCTAAAACATCTCCACTAAAAATGGAGCACTGCAATTTAACTCTGGTCAAAATAACAAATTTTCCAAAAATGGCACACTCTATACTGTCTGCCAATCTCACCGTCGGGCAATCCACTAGCATTTAAGTTAGTGGTTGGGCACATGACCCCAAACCACATGGTTACGATGACCATTAGGCGGAACCCAAGGCACAAACCATGGTAGATAAGGATGGAACTGGAGTTTAAAACAATGTTATGCCTGACCGCGTGGGGGTCGTTAATATAACTGCAACATGTGACACCTTCGAGTCAGATGGCGGGTTTGCGGGTTGGTGGCTTATCTGCAAAGTTTAACATTAACGTTATGCGATGTGAACAGTCACACGGGACCATTAGCTGTTGGTTGTTAAGCCCTTCGGTCAGGCCAAAGGCCATATGGGGAGGGGCTGGCCCCTCCAAACCCCAAACGTATTTCCGCTAAAAAATAATTTTAACCCACCAACAATACAGGGTAAGAAACACATCTTGGTGGAGACGATAAAGTCATGCTTATGGCGGGCAGGAGGATACACGGTCGAACCCAGCAAAGTCCCAAAATTTTTATAACATAGTCTCGGGGACACATGGCGGCCTCAGGGCTAGCCACATGTCACCCTATAATTGGTCCTTCAAAAACCATACACCCAATCAGATTACACCACATGTCCTTCCATAATTATACCAGAAGGGAATATTCTATGGAATATTTTGAGGAATATTCCCTTGAATATTTTTTTTTTTTTAATTTTCAAAAAATTAGTCAACCCTGGTCAAATGTCAAAAATTGTAGTTTAATAGAATTTTCAAAACACGATAACGTCTTCATATGGTGTCGATTTTTCGAGCTGTTCACGATGCCAGAATCAGGAAGACGAGATCTATGCTCAGGTTCAACACACTTTCAAACACTTTGAAATTTGAGCTATCACTTAGGTCCTTGATCCAAATATAATCAATAATGGTTTCAAATTCATGCACTAAGAACTTCACTCGTAAATATTTTCTAAAAAGAACATGGTTATTCATACGATACACACCATTCAATTGCATGACAAGAAGCAAGGAATATAAACGAACATGATAAAGGACATTGAAAAACAAACCTATCACTACATCATATTCAGCCTGGTTATTGGTGGCAGATCCAATGCATACGCCGTCGGAAAGGACTAACAAATGCAAGGGGGTAAAAATGGTCCAAGTTTCCGAGGATAGATTCCAAGAGAAGTGACTTGCACCGCCGGCATAACTGATATATGGTGTGGATGATGGATCCATCTGAAAGGTGCCACAAGACAAAAAATGAGAGGATGATGAATAATTCAAGCTACCTAAATGCATGACATAAATAAAAAATGCATCCCAATGGGAGATGCTATGTGTAAAATCTCTTAAGCTAGAGTGCATTGTGAAGGTTAGGAAGGAGTTGGCCTTCGAAATCCTCTAGAAGGTATGCCCCCTTGCCAAAGCATTGGGTGTCAATGTAATGGCCACAAGGTGTATGTGGATTGAATTCATGGGTTTGATGTAAGGGGGAATATATCCAATCAACTTCACTACGGATGAAGTGTATGGAATCCACAACATATTGTTCATGGGACTGTTACGGAAGGAACTATGCACGGTGGTGCATATCATCCCAAGAAACTTCAGGGGTGGTCATCACTTCCATAATGTCTTCATCAGAATGAAAGACTGGGGGGGCTGGGGGAAGAAAGACCACATCTACCTATTGATCCTAGGGTGATCACCAAAGGATGTTCATCAGGAAAAATATTGGAGGCCCCTGAGGGGTCTTCCTCTATGGATCTCATGGATGATGACAGATAGAGGATAGTAAACGAAGGTTTTTCCATCTAGACATCGGGGGAGGAGGTATCACAATGGGTGCAGAAATTTCCTCCGATTTCACTGAAACATAACTCACAAGTAGAGGAGTACAAGATCCACTACGAGGGGACTCTATTTGGCAAACATCCTCAAGGGTGTCGCAAAAGTCATCAAGATGGGGACAATGATGAGAATAGTGGCCATAAACATCACACAAAGTACAATGGTTTTTCATGTGCAACAATTTGAGTTTCTTACTTGAATCAAGTAAGGTTACATGGACCTCCAGGATATCGGATTCAGGAAATGACTCGTTGACCACAGGTTTGAGATGAGGAATCTCAGGAAAACTATGGTTGGCATGCCCAAAAACATCACACAAAGTGCACGGAGGTGACTACTTTGGAGGCTTACTGTTGGGCCGCTAATATGTCATTATTATTATCACTTTTTAAAACCTATTTCATCCATTTCTAATCTTATTTATCATGTCATTTATCATAATTTATCATATAATTCCATTTTATAATTATTTATGCTCTTATGGATAAATATTATTTCTTCTCCTTTATTTTTAATAAATTGATGATTATGCATGATTTTACCAATTATGGTTTATTAATAAATTTGTTGTAACATCACTCACCATTTTAGCCTCCAAGATATTTTCCAGATTGCAGAGTTGATCTCCAGCTCATCATTAAATACACCATCTCAAAAATTCGTTGGAATAAGAAGTGACAATTTTGCATTGGACGTATTGGGCAAATGGAGAAGAATCTGGAAAATCGGAAACATGGGTTTTGTGCATAACGAACCAAATTAACTTATGTAAAGAATAGTTTGCCCAAATTCGGTCTGTATTAAGAGAAATGGAATGTTATCTGAGGACGATTTTCCCTGATTTGTTGTTGTGGCCGTTTTCCAAATTCTTCCAGTTGCAATACCAAATTTGACCTGTTCCTGTTAAATGATTGATGGAAGGATATTTCAGATATGATCTTGCTGATCAATTGGTTGTAAGCAATCCAATTTTGTAATAGGAATCATTTTTAATCATATCGGTTGTAACTTCTCTTTTCTCTATGTGTATTTAAATTAGAACAGAGATCAGAGAAGGTGGGTTATTATGGGGATTCATGATGGATGATTAGAGAGAGAATTAGATGGATTATTATATTAGAGATAGATAAGATAGGATAGGAGGAATGGGAGAATTACTATTGAAATTGTAACTTTGATCATCAACTCTCGCTATTGAAGCAGAGCACAAACTTACTGTAACGATTATGCAATAATGAATATATAAAAACAGTTGCAGTTCCTTCGCATCTCCTGAAGTAATATGACGGTATTCACCGACGGCTAAGGGACTGGCTCCTAGTGGATATACTTACCGTTCCTGTACCATACAGTGTGGTTTCCCTTATTTATGATTTCTGCAAGTATATTGTTGTGTTTCTCATTCTAATTACAAAGCTTCGTTGTTCATTTCAGTAACTTAGTTTTGTAGTTCATTGCAGTCACATAAGCGTTGTTGTCTATTTCTATTATATAGCATTGTTTCTCATTTACTTTCTGCAATCATTTAGTTTTGCCTTTTAGCATTCTTACAGTTAGCATAATTATCTCATTTCCATCAGTTGCAGTAGCATTATTGATTTAATTCATTTCCATTTCCAATTGGTTATTTAATGTGTTGTGTCTGAGATCAACAACTGTAAAGAACATTGGCTATTTCTATCAAAGCTTTCATATTGAGGATATTATTTATGCTTGATTAGTTTACATCAGTTAAAAGAGGAATGAGTTATTTCTACTGTATCCTCGATTGATAATTGCTGTTACTTTGCTGAATGAATGATTTAGTTTTAGAGCATTGAGTTTCCTTTAGTTGCAAGTGCGATTTATTAAAAGCATCTGTTTATTCCTGTATTTGAAAGATCTATACTACATCTTAAGAAACATTAATCTCTGGGATTATAGCGTGCACATATTGTGTACACTCTTGAAATAAGAGGAATTTCCTGGGTTGATAATTAATGTGGGATAAATAGGAGTTTTAAAAGCCACCTTTTAGCACCCAACATTTTGGCACAGTTGCTAGGGAGAGTGTTGCTATTTCATAGAGAGTGATGTATGTTTGATGTTTGTCTGCTGTGAAAGAATTGGGTATTAAAAACAGAAGGTAACAACCTATATAACGAGCAAGTAAAATTCTTGCTCCTCTGCCCGCTTTTCAGCAGAACTGCGTAGGAATGGAAATAGGAATTTTAGAGGTATAATTTAAAAAAAAAAATCTTGTAATTCCACTCGAGTGGTGATGTAAGCACCACCCATTTCAATAACCAATTGACAGGAATATTTGAAGGAGAATCCTCAAAGAAACACATGAAGAACATCTTCTATTATGGTAAGAAATGGCTCACATTGCAACTTTTGAATTCCCTATCAAAGATCTAAGAGGTGTGACACAAATGCACATAATTCCCCCATTGTCTCTACCAAATTTTCATGGTTTGACAAATGAAGATCCAGATACATTATTATTTGAGTTTGAAATACTTTATAGAGGATCTGATTATTGTACTAATGATTGAAGGTTGAAAGTGTTTCCTCTTACTCGAAAAGGAGCAGCTCTCCGATGGTTCATGAACGTTGGTGGGAACTGCATCCAAACATGGGAGGACATGAAAAACATATTCTTGAAGAAGTACCAAGACTACTGCAAATCCAATAAAGATATTTTCAATATGACACAAGGGGAAGATGAAAGCTTGGAGGAATATGTGGAGCGATTTCGATACAACCTTCAAAAATCAAAGCATAAGCATTTGGAAAAAGAGATATTGAAAACACTCCTTCTTAAAGGAATCAAAGATGAATTTTTAGAACTCTTAAATCTGATAGGAAAAGGTGATGTTTTTCAGTTATCATATGATTATGTTTGTGAATTGTGCATAAGGTATTCAAGAGGAATTTCCAAGGGTGGTAAGAATTCCAGAGAGTTTCTTCTTTCTTTCCAAATTTACTACAAGAACAAGAGACATAAGAGCTGAAATCAATGTTTTATTTGAAAATTTTAAATATGATTTTATTAGCTCTCTAAATTCACAATTGAATGTTTTGCAGGGTCAGAAAAATCAAGAACTTGATGAAGTGTTTTTCCCTCATTACCAAAATGAGCATCCCATAGATAGTTGGTCTTCCTTATCTAGGATGGAAGTAACACATCAAAGAGATGGGGAAGTTGCAACAAGGTCAAAACCATGGAAATTATGGCCTACAGGTATGGTTCAAAACACTTCCTCTCCATTCTCTTACTTGCATAATCCATTATGGAATACTCATATGTTAGGGAAGCCATGCCAATCTCAATATAACCACCACCAATTTTGTCTACAAGTTTGGCATGGTTCATCTTATGATTGCATGACTACTCTCCCTCATCTTGTAGCACAAACACATCTTCCAGCTCTTCCACAACATCTTACTTGCCTATCAAAATCATCCATTCAACCTAATCAACTACATCATCAAAATGCTCCATTCCCTACACAATTTCCTGCTCAACTCGTTCCACACCCTCACCATAATAAAACAGTCCAACATGCTTACATTGTTAAAATGCAAAATTTACCTACCCTTCCCACCCATTCTATCTCACATGCACCATTGGAGAAAACTTATACTGAGATTCAAAATGTATCAAATCCAAAAATTGTAGAGGTTATGAAAGAAAATGAGGTTTCTTCTAGCCTGCATCAACAAGCCGTTTTAAACACTCAAGAACTTCATGATATGATGGATATGGGAAATCAAGAAAGTAAGGGATACATTGAAGATTGGTTTCACTCCATTTGTTTGCAACGTCACTCCATACTTCAACAATTTTTGGCACCATCTTTTCAAGGGAAGTTGGCTTCTCATACCCTACTATTTATTAACATGCATTTTTCAAATTTGGGTATGTACATAATAGAGGCCTTATTTAAAAAATGGATTCACTGGAAGTACTCTTATACATAAGCATCTTCAATTTTCAAAGAAGAGTAGGTTAGTGGAGAAAATAAATAAATAAAGACATAAATAAATACATTTTTATTATTATGTAAAAAAAAAAAAAAATTGTTTTTGTTGCAACATGTTGTGGAAATCAACATCGGTGATAAATATTTTAATTTATTTATGTATGTAGATGCATTATATTGAAAATAAAAATTATACAAACACTCATTCATTTTTATCACCAATATCGAAAAATTGCTTGAATATTATATTTTTTGGCTTGTGGGCTTGATGAAATTTCTGAAAACGGAGTTGGGATAGGTATGTTTTGAGGAACGAAAAGTGAATATTTTTAAAAAATGTTTCTATCCTAAGTAGCTCTTGATGTCTACTTTCCAACCCAATTTGAATCACTCCATTTGGATTTGAAATAAAAAACTTATAACCAAAACATTGACAGGGTGTCTAGTAGGCAGCTCAGGAACAGAGTTGGGACAGTCAGTTTTTGGAGGCCTAAATGACTATATTATTAAAACTTGTTTCTATGGTATATTCCTCTATGAATATAGTTTACAACGAAATTTTAATCACTCGATTTCGATATCGTATGAGGAATTTATGACCAAAATACTGACTGCTCATCATAAATAAGCACTCTTGAAACTTTGTTTTCTCGGCTGTTCACTAGCGTATTTGACCCATCAATTCTTCTTGTATTCAAATTGTTTTTCTATTGGAGATACATAAATGAATATACTTTCATTTCCAATTTGAATTAACTTAATCCGTCATCAAATGAAAAATTTATGCTTGAAATATCAACTATTGGTCTGAGCTGGAAAATCGAAAATGACTCTATTATGCGGGTCGTTCTAAGTAAAATTGACATATCATAGCATTTAATTTTTAAAACTTGTTTCTATTGGAGATATACCTCTAAAGTATCTCTCATATGGCTTTATAATCACTCAATTTGGACAAAAAACAAAGAATTTGTGATTAAAACACTGCAGGTTAGCATGATTGGTCACTGCTCTCCCACACGTGAGAAAAAAAAAAAAATTTGTTATTTTCTACATGGATTTGTTATACAGAGTAATGACTTGTTGTTTTTTTTTCATAATTCTTGGATTAGGGGAGCCCAATCACCTCTCTTTCTCCATGATTTAATGTTTTATTGCAGGTAGACACTCATTTTTTTGCAAGTCTTGGGAGAATAAAGAAGGTCAATTTATGGACGAGCGATTCTTGAAAGAAATTATAATAAAACAAGGGAATTTCATTCAATTCATTACCCAATGGACTCATAATAGAAGCAATGAACAATTGATTTCCATTTGAAGATTCATGTCTTGTCACTGCTGCCAAAACATTTTTCAAAGAGATCATTTTTTTTTTCCTTGCTTTAGGAAATAACATCATAGTTGTTATAACTTAATAAAGTGTTGTTTCTTTTCTGATTTCTTTTATGTTTTTGTGTTTCAGGTGTTTCTCCCTTCAAATTGTAGTTTCTGCTCCATTGGAAATTGAACAATGAGGACCCCACAATACAAATTCTTGCTGCAGAAGGAAACTCTTCGACAACACCAGTCCACTTAACAATTTATTCTGTTGAATCCTGTACATAAGTTTACCTTTTTTCTTTTTTTTTATTTGATTGGATTTGTTTAGATAATAGATTGTACATTAGTTTTTTTTTCTATTTTTCCCTTGTTGTTCCCTACAGGGAACACCAAGTTTCACGTGTTTGTCTTTTTGTTGTTCCTCTTAAGGAAAAGTTGTCATTCCCCTTAAGGAACAGCATTTTCGCGTGTTTGTCTTTTTGCTATTCCATTTAAGGAACAGTTGTTGTTCCTATTAAGGAACAACAACCGTTCGATTTAAGGAACATCAGTTTCGCGTGTTTGTCTTTTTGCTATTCCATTTAAGGAACAACTGTTGTTTCTTAAGAGGAACAGCAGCCATTCCTCTTAAGGAACAACAACCGTTCCATTTAAGGAACAACAGTTTCGTGTCTTGAATTTTTTACTGTTCCTTTTAAGGAACAACACTTTTTGTGTATTTTTTTTCTATTCCTTTTAAGGAAAAACGCTTTTTTGCATGCATTTTTTTGTTGTTCCTTAAAAGGAACAACAATTTTTTGTGTATTTTTTATTGTTCCAAAAGGAACAACACTTTTTTGTATATTTTTTTGTAGTTCCTTTTAAGGAGCAACACTTTTTTGCATGCATTTTTTTGTTGTTCCTTTTAAGGAACAACAATTTTTTGGGTGTATTTTTTGTTGTTCCTTTTAAGGAATGTCACTTTTTTTGGTGTATTTTTTGTTGTTCCTTTTAAGGAATAGCACTTTTTTTGGGTGTATTTTTTTGTTGTTCCTTTTATGGAACAACACTTTTTTTGGATGTATTTTTTTGCTATTCCTTTTAAGGAACAATACTTTTTTTGGGTGTATTTTTTGCCGTTCCTTTTAAGGAACAACACTTTTTTTGGGTGTATTTTTTTTGTTGTTTATTTTAAGGAACATCACTTTTTTTGGGTGTATTTTTTATGTTCCTTAAGAAGAACAAAACTTTTTTGAGTGTTTTTGATGTTCCTTCAAGGGAACAACACTTTGAGAATATTTTCGAGAACAAACCTTCCTCCCTCTTGTGCAATTATTCCTAATTCATCTCAACCACATTTTATTGATTCCCTTGCATCGCATGAAGTACAATACTTTTATGAGGACAAAAATTATGGAGTCTATTGAAGTAGGTGAATATCCTTGACGTTATGATATTTAACAAGACATCTTCTTGATGATAGGTTTAAAAAAAAAAACAAACAAAAGGGACACAATTATTTATA
Source organism: Pinus albicaulis (assembly GCA_034641835.2). Taxonomy (NCBI): domain Eukaryota; kingdom Viridiplantae; phylum Streptophyta; class Pinopsida; order Pinales; family Pinaceae; genus Pinus; species Pinus albicaulis. The sequence goes on from CM076576.1 coordinate 120,758,625, forward strand.
TATTACTATATTGTATTGATTTCTGCTGTATATGATACTGATTGATCAGCTTTACCATGCTGGTTCCACTTCTCCTGGCTATAATTCTCTCTATCTATTATAAGTAAGATTATGGGTATATTTTATTTCTATTGACATGCTCAAACTTCTTCCACCATCCCCACTCTTAAGGAGTATTGAGACTCCCTCTATTTATCATAAAATGTGTAAAAACAACAAAATCTTGTCTACAGATAGAGGATAGGGGGTCTCATTAAAGAGCCAGCCTACCATGTTCATAAGGTTGTAGCGAAGTGACATTCCCACTATGGCCACCACACCAGGGTTATGATCCATTGGATAGCCACAAAATCATTGGAACATGAGGTCTCATCACCAGCCGACCTGATCACATTTGCTACTTCCCAGTGAATGGCAGTGTGGTTATCTGGTTACCACGCCAGCACACTAATCTCTTCTATAGAACAACAATGGAATTCTCCAACTATAAATTGAGGATCCTGGCTCATATGGGTTAAAACGCAACCCTACCGAGGCTATGGACGCCTGTTGGCAGCAGAGGCTCTGCTTATGGTATTGAAGTTCTACTTTTAGCATCAATAATTATTATAATACCCTCTTCCTACTTTTCTTTTTATCAGAGAGATTATTTCCCTAATTTCTCCCTACTATGAACCTTTACGCATGAGTTAATCTTTTTTAATCAATCATATCATTTTCAGATGGAATATTGTCAGCAAGGTATCTTTTCTTGCATATTTCTGTCCTTTTTACTTACCACATTACCTATCATCAACCCAAGCATCTTATCTCTTATTCATAACTATCTTTATACACTCTGCCCTCATTTTAACCATACCTCTTGTTGTCTTATCATTTGATATGTGCACTCTGCTTCATTTACTGTTGTATTGTTTGTTCCCTTGCCTTGTCGTCGGCCCAATACTTTTTCTATGTTTTATGGTCATGGAATCCCTTTTTCAATTGGAAGGGGGAATGTATGCATTATGGATAGCACGCGATATAAGTACATAATTCTTCCATAATTTTTTTATTTTCCACAATATTCATACTGCATTTCTATAGAAGTTTTTCTGATTGAACTTTTGGCATACATCTTATTTGTTGCTATTCAAAATTAACACTGTGGATTCAAGAAAATTGCATGAAAAATCGTGATTTGTTTACAGGAGAACAACAAGTATGGGGGGGAATTCTATTCGCAGCACGACCACACTATTGCAACTAACATAAGAGGCTCGCGCAACTCGCGAATGCGCACAATTCTTCAGACATGATGTGCTTGCATGGCTTCCATCTTTTGCATCACTTTTAGTATCCGCCTAGCCTACATCAGCTTCAACAAATGCCAGTCCCTACATATCATTCCACATTTTTTTTTGGAAGTAACACTTGAGGTAAAATATCATAATTTTCTGATTTATTACGAATTTAGGAGAATTTCATGAAAATCCATTGAGCATTATTTATCATCATTCATTCCACACCTTTACCACTTCCCATTTTTCAGAGACATATCATCTTTCAGTTTGGGGGAGTGTTGTTTTCCTTCATTTCTTTCTTATGACCATGTCAGTAATATTCTTTATCATCCATTGATATTCTTATTCATTCTCAACACCTCCATTATTGCATGTTGTTTTACACCAAGCATAGATTTCAACAGATTGTAGCAACCACCGCTCTTTGTTTTCTAGCATTGCATGAGGACATGCTAATTCTTCAGTTTAGGGGAGGAATTGCTACACGTGATGGATGCTTTCTACTTTCTTTCGCGTTTAAGGCATATAATTTCATTTGTATACAGTGCAGAAATTGATTTGCATATATCTTTAAAACTATGAACTGAATTCTTGTGATTTCTGGATAACAAAGAGGTATCATTAAAGTACACAAACCCAGATAATTTCACGCTAAATTAGTTCATAAAATTTCGAAAACTATGCACTATCACCTACAGCCATTTTTTTTATATCTCATGATCTGTGCATCAAAACGATCTGATTTTTGAGAAAATGGTTAATGAAGTTTGTTGTTACTTATATCACATTTTTCTGCAACTTCATATACATATAGTTGAACGTCAACTGTAAAAATTGTTACGCCTTCACCAAGATTGCTAAAATTTAATATTCATTATTTGAGGAAAAATTCATTTGTTCCATCCATTTCATGAGTTGGGATGAACATTATTTTTTCTTGGTTAACACATTGGTTTTGTCTTTGGGTTGCATGAGGACATGCAATATATTCAGTTCTAGGTTACATGAAGACATGCAATATATTCAGTTTGGGGTATGTTGGGCCGCTAATATGTCATTATTATTATCACTTTTTAACACCTATTTCATCCATTTCTATTCTTCTTTATCATGTCATTTATCATAATTTATCATGTCCAGAACGGACCAAATTAACTTTAACTTAGAACATTTTTCCCAAATTCAGCCTGTGTTGAGAGAAACGGAGGGTTCTCAGAGGACGAGTTTCCTGGATTCGCTGTTGTGGCCATTTTCCAAATTCTTCCAGTTGCAATACCAAATTCGACATGTTCCTGTTAAATGATTGATGGAAGGATATTTCAGATATGATATTGCTGATCAATTAATTGTGATAAATCCAATTTTATAATAGGAATCATTTTTAATCATGTCGGTTGTAACTTCTCTTTTCTCTATGTGTATTTAAATCAGAACAGAGATCAGAGAAGGGAGGTTATTATGGGGATTCATGATGGATGATTAGAGAGAGAATTAGATGGATTATTATATTAGAGATAGATAGGATAGGATAGGAGGAATGGGAGAATTAATATTGAAATTGTAACTTTGATCATCAACTCTCACTGTTGAATCAGAGCACGAAATTGCTGTAACGATTATGCAATAATGAATATATAAAAACAGTTGCAGTTCCTTCGCATCTCCTGAAGTAATCTGGCGGTATTCATCGATGGCTAAGGGCCAGGCTCCTGGTGGATCTACTTGCTGTTACTGTACCATACAGTGTTGTGTGCCTTATTTATGATTTCTGCAAGTATATTGTTGTGTTTCTCATTCTAATTACAAAGCTTCGCTGTTCATTTCAGTAACTTAGTTTTGCTGTTCATTGCAGTCACATAAGCGTTGCTGTCTATTTCTATTATATAGCATTGCTGCTCATTTACTTTCTGCAATCATTTAGTTTTTCCTTTTAGCATTCTTACATTTAGGATAATTATCTCATTTCCATCAGTTGCAGTAGCATTATTGATTTAATTCATTACCATTTCCAATTAGTTATTTAATGTGTTGTGTGTGAGATCAACAACTGTAAAGAACATTGGCTATTGCTATCAAAGCTCTCAGATTGAGGATCTTATTTATGCTTGATTAGTTTACATCATTTAAAAGAGGAATGAGTTATTGCTACTATATCCTCGACTAATAATTGTTGTTACTTTGCTGAAGGAATGATTGAGTTTTAGAGCATTGAGTTTTATTTAGTTACAAGTGGGATTTATTAAAAGCATCCATTTATTCTTGTATTTGAAAGATCTATACTACATTTTAAGAAACATTACTCTCTAGGATTATAGCGTGCACATATTGTGTACACTCTTGAAATAAGAGGACTTTCTCAGGTTGATAATTAATGTGGGATAAATAGGAGTTTTAAAATGCACCTTTTAGCACCCAACACTTACGAGGAGCATGAGTTGTTTGGGGAGCCTTGTCATTAAGTTCCTTCTTTTTTGCTTTTTCCCCCTCACCGGATGCTTTCGAAACAGGGGTAGATTCATGCTAAGGTGGTTGAGGCACTAAAGCAAAGGGATGCGTCATAGGGACCAGTTGGATTAGGGTCAAAGTGGTATAAGGTTTGAGCTAACCAGGCGGAGTGTTGTCTTGGGGGTCGATGTCCCAACTGGGATCTCTAGGGTAAAACTGGGAAGGCTCAACATCATCATAATAGGAACTGAAAAGACTCCAAAAGGGGGAGTTAGCAACGGTATCTGACCAGAAGGGTAATGGCCTGGCGGAATGGCTCCCAAATGGTTAAGTCTAGGTGGAAACTTTCTGGGTCAAAAAGGGGTGGAAGAGACTCTAGCAGAAGAGGAAGGTCCTTGAGGATAAGGTACTAAAAGCTGCGTCGACTGACCACCAGCAGGTTGTAGATCTGTTGGCTGCTGGCTGGTTGAACTAGACTGCTTGTGGCTAGCCCAAGACGATTGCAAAATGCAAACATTCGAGAGTTGGAGTTAGTGATAATGGGGGAGGGGGAGGACCAGGAAAAACACCAAGTAAGATGGAATATTTATAGACTCCAGGTGAAACACTGGTGAGAGGTGCGACTGATTGCTTATTTTCCACCGAAGATATGATACACTCGGGGGAGGTATGAGACTTCAATTTGTAATATGTCAACTGATCAATGTTGAATATATTTCCGTTATGGGGAAAGCACATCTTACGGTGAACTGCAGATGTGACAACAGACATCGCATAGGTAAATATACAACCCAAGAGGATGTTGTAATCCAAGGGGGCGTCAATGACTTCAATGTCAACACAAATAGTCTTGCCCACAAGAGTGACGGGAAAATTGTGGAACATTCCAAGGGGCTGAGAAGGGTGAACGTCCCAATCATGAAAAGTTATGGTGGATGGGGCTAATTTTGGTGATTTGATTTTATTCCAAACATAGGCGTACATCATACAAGTGGATGTGCGCTCGTCAATGATACATCATGAAAAATTGGAATTCTGAATCTTGACAGGTATTTAGAAGGCGACAAATGAAGGTAAGGGGAGATGTTCTAACTTTTCAACATCAAATACAATCAAAAAATCATCTGAGGGATCCACAACTCCCAAATCAGATAATAGATCTTTTTTTCATGATGGGAACAAATGGAGGACTTCCAACATTGACATGCCAGTAGGCGATTGTGCCAAGTCATCTACTATGTTGTAATTGTGGGCAACTTTGGCAAAAGAAACATTTTAGTATAATGGCCAATTGGGGATCTTGTGAGTGACCTCTGCCCGAGGCTGACCGATTTGTAAGAGAGAATTTGGTGTCAAAATGGACTCTTTGGAAGCTTTGGTTTGGGACTCGATTGCAAACAAAGTGGATGGTTTGTCATACTGGTGCAACCGAGTTTGAAGGTTGACATTAGCGATATTGACCTCTTCAGAATTCATCATGAGAATTTGATACTCATGGCTACCATAATGTGAAGGTTGAGGGGTAGCCTGACCTTGAGGGGGTTGGGTAGCAACATATCCTTGCTGAGGGGAAGGATTAGTGAACACAGTCAGTTGAGCTGGAGCAATATTTGGAGCAGCCGAAGCGGTGGCTTATTTTCCTCTAGATGTTGCTTTTGCTTCCCAAAACTATTACATATGGGGTAAAAGGGGACTATCATGAGTATAATAGCCATTGACACCAGAGCAAGAACAAGGCTTGTTCGTATGAATAGGCATGTTCTACTTCGGTTGATTTCCTTGTTGTTGGTTTGTAGTTTTATGTTTGTTCGCTTAGGGTGCGTTTTGGCTGATTAACTTGTTGCCCTTGGGGTGCATTTGGTTGATTACCTTGGTTCCCTTGGTTAACCTACGCTGGTTGGTTCTAGTTTCCTTTCCTCTTTTTCTTCGAATTAGGAGGATTAGTCGCACTCTCCTGTGCATACACCTGACCCTGAGGGGGCAGTGGCTGCTATGGAAAATGTTGAGAAGGCACGAGAGGCTGGGGTGTTGATGCTAGAGGGGCTAGAGAATTGGGCTATGGATAAGTATAGAAATGAGGTTGAGCAACATTGTGGTAAGCAGGTTAAGCAACAGCTAGCCCTGGCATCAGTTGATGTAGTTAGGCAAATGCGTAAGGTGTTCTTTGACCTGGATACATGATGTTGGGAGGGGGATAAGTGGTAGAGGAGCCGGTCCCACCCTGAGGAAAACCATGACCCATGGAAGGATGAGTATATGGATGTGAAAGAGATCCAACGATACCATCAGAAGCGTGAGATGCACTCAGTGCATTGGCACCACCAGGTCTAGGAGGATCCAGTAAAATAGTATAAACATAACTATATTGGCATATATCAAGTCATATTTCAATGCAACTTGGAGAGCTTCTTCTTAAGTCTAAGGAAAGTGAGCTGCAACAACTTTACCAATAGAAGGCAGAAGTGTTTTAAGAAACCAATCCATATAGACACGGTCATCAAATATAGGAGCTCAACACAAGCTCCTCCTTCTACGCCATTCAAGGACATGATCAGAAAGGCAGGTGGTAGAATTTTGATGGAATGTGGTCAACAACTCGATACATGTATCATAGTGGAGAGGTAGCTAGAAGTAGGACATAAAATCTATAGCAAGAGTCACAAAAGTGGAATGGGAGGGAGTGGCCTAGTCGACATGCCACTTTGCATCTTCTCCAGTGAGCGTATGTTGGAATAAACGAAGGTGGATGGAATCATCGGTAATAGCATTGGACGAACACCACATATGAAAGGAGTAGACGTGATTATTAGGGTCCGTTCCAATGCTTCCTTCAAACTTAGGAATGTGTGAAGGAAGCTTAGTTGGCATAGCATTCCAACTTGGATCATGGAGTAGAGGGTCATTAATTAACTGGCTGAAATCAGGAAGGATTAAACATGCCATAAAATTTAGCAATGGAGTATCCGAGACAGTTCCTGTATCGGCTCCAGAGTTAGGGCCGGGGCCACCACCAGCTTGAGGACCAACACCTATTTTGGCACCTAACATGGTGACAAAATGAGGTGGAGGGGAACCGAGTTCAAAATTAGAGAAAGAAATCGATGAAACAGAATTAGAGTCGGTATGGGGACTCGATGGAGGACTAACTTAGGTTCTACGCAGTGGAGTAAGTCATTCTATTGGAAAATGATGATCAAGGCCTTGGAGTCTCCGAGATAAATGCCTTGAGGCGCAATGATGGCAAGTCACACATGACACAAAAATATGCAAGAGTGATAAACAAAGGCTCAGTGAGGCAGATGAATTGATTACAATGTTTATGTCTTGGCTTGACGATGTAAACCAAGTGCTCTTCGCTTTAGGTGTGCATGTGTGCAAACCATGTTTTAATTTTAATTAAGCCCATATGGTTGTGTTAAAGAAAAATAAAAAAAATTGAAGTACTATAAATAAAACTAAAACGATGCTAAGATAAAAAACTACAAATGCATATATTCAGCCCAAAATAAGGCTTCCCAAACAACTAGTATAAAAGGTAAGCGAAATTGACTCAAAACACACACAATGGCCAAAAGATCTAAGTTCTAAGGGACAGGGATCTAATGACTCATATATGTTGGAAACCCTGACTGTCACAGAAAAAACTCAGAAAAAAAGTTGCAGATTGCAAGTACTGACTTGTAAACTAGGAAAATAACAGTTTTTGGGCTGAAAACTATGAGTTCACGCAGAAATCGCAGGTTCTAGGCCAAAAAGTGTGAGTTCCAGATCCGAGATCTTCGAGCAGTAGGTTGCGAAAAAAGTTGTCGTCTCTAGCATGGCTGATACCTGTTACCTACGAAAAACACCTGAAAACATAAGGAAGTTAGAATTTTTACTGTTTTAGGGCATAAAAGTTAAAAAACATCAAAAGACTGAAAACAGCTAAATAAAAACCCTAGTTACTGAAGCTGCTGGTTACGTAGCAATCTGAATTACAACAGTGGAGTCACCATTTGTTAATTACAATGTTGTAATTAAAAACGCAGTGGAGTTGCCATTTTTTAGCGTAAATTCTTAACGCAAGTGTACGAAAAGAGCTAACTTTAGGTGTGTGTGACAAACAACCCTAACAAAAAATATGTCTACTTAACTTCCTTAGATCTGCAATAGATAGTTGAAACAAATGCTGCAAAAACTCAAACCTATGTAGTAAAAGCAGTTAAACAGTAGAAAGAAATAACTCGTGTTCAATGCATCCAATGGACAAGACAAGATATAAATAATTTTATATGTATTCTCACCTGGGAAGGGAACAAAGAATGATTTTACCAGGCCCCCTCAATGGGATGCGTTCTTGGTTGTCCTCAACGCTTCAAATCGAGAATTTTCTCTCTCTCAATGATGTAGAAAACTCGAAATGTGTGGAACTCTATGGGAGCTCAAGAAGCAAGAAAGTAGTAGCAACAATGAGAATGATCAAAGTGTGACAATGAAAGTGATCAAAGTGAATAATGAATGCAAAACCATCCTATTTATAACAAAATATTGAGTTATCCTCGATAATGGAAAATAATAAAATATTATTAACCAAGATCTAGATCTAACTACTTTGAATATTTTGTTATGTTTTGTTGGAGGGAAAAGAAATTTAAATTGGTTAAATACCTTTATTTAAAATAATAAACAAATAAATGATTTATTTATCATTTTGAGGATGAGGTTAAGAAATAATTTAACAAATAATGAATTGTTTAATTATTTTTGGGTGATTTAGTAAAATTTAGCAAGGAATAATAACTAAATAATGATTTAATTAATTATTCCTAGAGGAAAATCAAATAAATAAGGACTTATTTAATTATTCCTCGTGGGGTTTCTTGTTTGAACCATAAATAACTTAATAAAATATGGTTTATTAAATTATTTCTTATAGTGGAAGCAATTTTACTATGGTAAAATTGGTCTTACACGGTGCACTTCGATCCATCTAATTGTAAATGGTTAGATGACAAAAGATTGGTGTAGCAGTGCATTTTTTTTTTTTTTGATGATTTTGTGATTATTTAATAGTGTGTTTTGTTCTTCCTCATAGTTCATGTCTTGACCTATTAAGTAGTTTCATGAAGTCATAATTAATCTTGGATGGTGAAATTTGTATTCCTTTGAAGCCCTTAGTGCATACCTTGAATTCATTATTGATTTTAATTGGGTGAGGGATTAAGTATCCTTATGGTTCTAGTCTCAAAACCCTAATTCTTGAAGGAAATAAGCCAACTCCTTGGAGGGTTTCTTCTTGTCCTCCTTATCATGTAATTCACCTTGAATCCATTACTATAGTTGGGTTTGGACTTGAGATTTATGTGCTTCCATAATTTATTTTAAAAACCATAAAATATCGCAGCCCTATTTTATAAAGGCTACTCTCAATTTCACCTTGTGCCTTATTGCTTGGTCTTAGTAAGAATAGAAGGGATAAACACCATGATACGTTTCTCAGGTGATAGTGGTCACCTTCTTATAGGTTTCATCTCATATTGTACCTTATGGATTAGGTGTTTCATTGAAATGAGATCATCTTGGTTACTACACCTTAACATTTTAAGGCATGTAATGTATTTTATGTTTTAATTGTTGATATTGTATATATCTAAAATAATGGACACTATATGGGAAAATTTGTACTTTTAGAAAATCCATGGATAGTCACATTAGTTTCCACCTTTTCGATATCTTTGGAAAACGTTGATTTTCATAGGACAATTTCACGAGGTTTCCAAATATGTTTGAAACTTTATGAATTTTATTGCAGATGAAAATACTATTCATGAAAACATTATCATGAAATTAGTTCTCCACACGTTTCGGGGAATCATAAAATAATGGTTTTATGAATATTTCCAAAGAAGCGTATGCTTAATTGCATATTTCATCAAGGTTTTTTTTGCACGTGTTATGGTTGTGGGTGAAAATGTGAAGTTGTGTTACACTTTTGTGAGATTCTCCCACGAAAAATTGATAATCATAGTTTTTCAGTCAAACTAAACAAATTTTCGAAAAAATTATTTAAAAAAATTCTGTTGAACTCTTATTCTAACGTTCAGCCTAAAAATTGTTTGTTTAGATTAAGGCCAACCGTTTAAAAGATTTTTTTTCTGAAGGGGAAAAAACTGGCAATAAGAGCTTTCGGCCAAACATTGTTTTGATCGAAAAACAAATTCGACCATGTATGTTTTTATGACCATATCATATGATCTTTTCTGCATCCACTAGAGGAGGATTCCCTTTCACTCTATCATAAGTCACGAAAATTCTGATCCACAACTAGAGGAAGGTCTCATGTACTAGACACCATGTTTTTGTTTTTATTTCTACATTTTGTCATCCTATGGGAGTTCGAATGGTTGAGAGGGATATCCTCTGTTTTATCTATGCCCACTAGATGATGCATTTTTTTACAAGTCTCTCTGGCATATGTTTTATCTATTTTCTCATGAATCCTACTCTGTCTCCTTGAAGAGGAACTCTTGTATTGGTCCTGCATATTTTTTTTCCACAATTGGAAAATCTTGTGGGCGTTCGAATGGTTAATCGGGGTTTATCTACCCCTACACACTGTTGTTTGTTTCAAACAAGGTGGTCTCTGTTGAATGTTTTAAATTTCATCTCTTATAAGGACTCAATTTTTCTCAACGCCTTCATATTCTAATCAAGAAACAAATATTCAGGCTAAGGTAAGTTGACCATTAGAGAGAGTAGCAATTCTGCCTCTCTAATATGCCAGAAATTCATCCCCTATATTGAAACAATTTCGTCCTTGGAAATAAACTAATAATTTGAGTATAATTAGCGATGGAACTTGTGATGTATGAAGATAAAAATTATTTAGAAGTATAATTTTTTATAATAAATGATATTTTTATACATGTGTTTTCCAACCATATCATCTGATACTTTTTGCATACACTAGAGGAGGATTCCCTTTCTAGTCACTATTTCATAAGTCACAAAAAATTTTACCTACAGCTGGAGGAAGGTCTCATGTACTTCACAACTAATTTTCATTTTTTTTTCTGCTTTTTATCATCCTACGGGAAATCGAATGGTTGATAAGGATATCTTCAATTTTATATGTTCCCTCCAGAGGATGCCTTTTTTTACAACACTCTGTGGCATATGTTTTCTCTATTTTCTCATGAATCTTGCTCCATCTCCTTAAGGAGGGAATATTTTACTAATCTGACCTATTTTTCTCCACAATTGTAACATCAAGTGGGTGTTTGAATGGTTAATCGGGGTTTTTCCTCCCCCACATGCTATATTTTTGTTTCGCACAGGATATTCTCGATTGAATGTTCTAAATTTCAACTCATGTGAGGACTCAAATGTTATTTTGGATCCACTTGATCCAAGTGAGCAATGTAATTTCTTTACAACAAAGTAATAGAAATGTTTTTTTGATTGAAAAAAAAATTATACATCAAATTAAATACATTTGATACATCCGATAAATACATTAAGAAAAAGCCATAGTGTGCATTGTGGAGAAAAAATACAAGGAAAAACATGTTTTCCCTTTAAAAAATTTTAATTTTGTTGGAAGAATATTCCTTTCAACTTGTATCAGTAGAGGCTTGACACCATAATCTTACTATTCAATTACTTAATGCAGACTAACAACAATGATACCAGTTTCTAAGTGTGGAAGCATTTTCGTGAACAATTGAATGGTTGGATGAAGATTAGATGACAAAATATAACTCACATGTTATTGAATTGTTCAAGTAGTTTACATAATTAAATAGAACTAGAATGAAATTGCTACAAATGCTAGAAACATTATGTCAACTTATAATCTCTATATATAGGGAATCTATGTTTTTATTGATAATATTCAGTGAATTCCAAATCCACTTCAAAAAAGTACAAAAAAATAGTAGCCTCATAACATATGCTTCGCTATCTCAAATTTTCAGAAAATACTATAAATTCCATTTGAGAAACATGTTGAGTGGGATCTTGTTGAATGCCAGGCTTAATGGAGGATCAATTAGCTGAAAATAAGTTGTGGATGGATGAACTAGTGAAAAATGAAATTGAAAGGGAATGTGGGTAATTGAAAGGGAATAGTCACCCACAGTAAGACATGAATACTAGGAGGGCAAGACAAACTTCACCAATCCAGTGCAAAAGAATTAATAAGTGGCTTTGAAAATGAATAATGTTTATATTCTCATGGTTCCTTCATGCACAGGAATATCGTAAAAAAGAATAAGATAGGAATATCACAAGTAGATTTATACATACATTTAGTAACAATGACCAAGTCTAGCTTTAGTCACCTGAAACAATTCAGTTGCAACTGTGGGGAAGTTCAAATACATTTCCTACAACTTTACAATAACCGCCTGTAAGCAACAATTCTTAATCATATATCATAAACTTCTGTCATTATGAATAGGGAAACTAACAGAAAAATTTCAAACTTCCAGGATATGGGGAAACAATATATACAAACATGCATACATATAATATAGTTTAGAACATAAATACCAAGAGATTAACTCATATGGTTGTCATCAATGGGTGTCAAATTTTTGTAAAAAACATTTAGATCAAATTGTTTATCACGATGTCATATTGAGTATCTTCTTTTTTGTACTTCATTTTTATAGTTGAAAAGAAAAAAATATAACATATACTTCATGTTATAATTGGATTTTCTCTTCTATTCAATTTCCCAACATCACAATTTATACTTATTTATATAAATGATGTTTTCATTTGATTCTCTCTTCCATTTAAGTTTCAAATATTTCCATTAAATAATAAACTACTTACCAATTTACAAATCATTTTAACTTTAGTGAAAAAACACTTATTCTTCATTCCCAAAAAAAAAATACAATGTCTTACTAAAAATGTTGAAGTTTAATCAATACAAAAGTCGTGATAGTTTTCAGAAGACACAATTCCCCTTTTGAAAGCTCATTTTATCATTAAAAATATGTAATTTTAAAAAATATATATATTTTTTAAATATGTAATTTTTAAAAAATATGTAATTTTTTTTTCTACTTTGAGAAAATTAGGCTCATTTCATCATTACAAATTTGTAATTTTTTTTCCTAACTTCTAGCAAAAGGATGCTCATTTTATCATTACAAAGTGTAATTTTTTCCCTTAACTTCCGAGAAAGCATCCATTGGAGTTTAATCCTGGCTTTCATAGTCAATCACTCCTATGATATTTTCCCCTAAGATTGGTAGGATAAAACCTCACGCAAATAAACTGATCTAGACCTCATGGATTCATCGACACAAATTGTCGTGGATTATCGACACAAATTGTAATTAATAAAAACAACCTTAAACCATGTTCATCAGTTGACTCTCCAATGGGGAGAGATACATGGAAAGCCATGATTTTTTAACAACCTGTTCATAATTTGAATACACCAGTAAACAAAATAATTTTTGATGCCATTATTGTTGTAACTCAAAAAATAATCCTCCATTGAATTTCTTGGCAACGTATTTTCTTAGTTTTTCTCATTTCATAGTTTAGAAGAACAATAATTAATTCATTAAATAAAAATGGAGCATTAATAACTAGTTATGTGTCTTCATAGACACAATGTTTTACAATATAGATTCATATATGTAAATTCTAATTTTATAAATTTTGTTTCTGCCTCCAAACCAAAAACGAGAGACACCATGGCGTCGACAGCTCCAATTCACTATAATTGTACTCCCCTTTATCATTTCCTACAACAAGAATGACGACCACACACTTTAGCTTGTTAGGTAAACATGACTGGGGTAAGAGTCAATGTAGACTAAGTGCTTGATGGTGGTTTTGGGGCACATGGTTTTGTGCACCTGCAGTTTTTATTTATGTGGTATTGCATGTAATGGAGCCTATAAAAGGCTGGGAAGACTTCATTGTAAGGCAGGCCTGGAGGTGAGCGGTGAAGGCTCACTTGGCCGGATTGGTCAGGGTTTTGGCCAATGCTAATGAAATTTCATTAGGATGGGTTTTCCCCGAAGTTTGGGGTTTTTCCCGGTTAAACATTTGTGTTTATGTTAATGATTTGTTGCTGACCTTTTATGTTTATTTCTCTGGGTAAATTATTTATTGTTTTCGTTGTTTTACTCCAACAATTGGTGCTTCGCAAACTTTTGGAGATCAACAGATGCGGGTCTCCACTATGCGGATCTGATCTATGCTCACTCGGCATGATCCACGAACTATTAATGCCTCCTTTACTCGCGGTCTAGATCTTCAACATCGAGATGTTGATCTCCAAAGTTTGCGGAAGCCGGTGGTGTGCAGGCTTATAGAGCCTGAAGCTGCAGGATTGTTGCGATGTGGATCGAGTTGCATGCATTGAAATCCGGTTGAAGGCTGATCGGTGGCCCAGTGTTGAGAAAGATTTGAAATCGAGAAATCTGCGATGAGACCAGACGTGTGAGCGCAGACCAGAACTGCCATTGCATGGACCATGAGACAAGATCTGTTGTTGATCTGGTGATTTCCAAGCCGTGATTTGACTACAACGTGGTTTGATGACTTGTGAATCTGCTGAAACAGCCGTGAGAACCCATTAGAATAGCCACGTATCAGATTCTTTGCTATCAAAACTGTGAGCTACGTGAAAGAAGAGCAGATCTATCGTGGAGTGCCGTGGACTGAAGATCTGCTGCAGCGGCGTGAGGTCATGTAATGGATGGCTTTGCAGGCTGCGAGATTCCAGCTCATGAGCTCCGCAAAACTTGCGGGAAAACCGCTGAAACTAACAAACATCCATGCCCAAAAGGCCAATATGACTGTGTTGGATGGCAATTTGGCCTTTGATCCGTCGAACAAAGTCTCGGCTAAGTATAGCTTTGCATCGGAGAGCGATCAGCTTAAGTACACGTATTTCCATGCCGAAGGAGCTGGGATAACATTTGAACCTAGCTATGATTTTGCGAGAAACTCATGGAACTTCTCAATGCAGAAGGCCTACGGAGAAGATACTCTTAAGACTTCATACATCGAAGAATATACTTGGCGTGGAATGGACCAGAGACTCGAAAATTGCAGGGTCTTTTAAGGTTTCAGCATCAATGAATATTAACACAGAGACGAACTCTCCGAAGTTAATTGCAGAGAGAACCTGGTGCTGAGATATTGTAGAAAGACAACTACCAATCGATGGCTTTTCACGTGAAGAGGGTTTTACCGTGAGGCAACAATGGAATCTTAAAATATAAGAAATGAGCTGGAATGTTTGTTGAAGATCATAGCGCTGAAGAGTTGCACAACAAAGGCTGTGGAAAGGATCATGAAAATGAAGATCAGAATGGACCAGCAAAAGCGTAGAGGGCAGATTGATGTACAACTATGATGTCCTCTTTGGAGAGGACATCATGTATGAATGTAGAGAATGGTCATACAAAGAACAGCAACAATGAAACAAAAAAAAAAAAATTATTATAATGGAGTTAATTTTTACATGTAAATGGGCATACTGCTGTAAGACCTGGTATGGCATGCGTACCCCTGGGTAAATCACTGGTAAAGTCTGGGTTAGACCTAGGTGATAGGGGGGATGTCAAGTTAACAATTACTCTGGGTAAAAATTTGAGGGGGGAAGAGCTAGAGTGAGCGGGGTTGTCTCACTTAGCAGGTTTGGCTGGATTTAGTCAAGAAGCCCCAAGTCAAGTTTAAGGGGGGAATTGTTAGGTAAATTTGACTCGGGGTAGAGTCAATGTAGACTAGGGTAAACAGTGGTGGTTTTGGGGCACATGGTTTTGTGCACCCATAGTTTTCAGCCTATGGTATTGCATGTAATGGAGCCTATAAAAGGCTAGAAAGACTTCATTGTAAGGTAGGCCTGGAGGTGAGCGGTGAAGGCTCACTTGGCCGGATTGGCCAGGGTTTTGGCCAATGCTAATGAAATTTCATTAGGATTGGGTTTTCCCTGGAGTTTGGGGTTTTTCCCGGTTAAATATTTGTTTTTATGTTAATGATTTTTTGCTGACCTTTTATGTTTATTTCTCTGGGTAAATTCTTTATTGTTTTCGTTGTTTTACTCCTAACATAGCTTTAGATGAACAGTTGGATTTAATTTGTATAAAATGAAAACAAATTACAAGGGATTTATAACATCATAACTTGTTCCACCTCCTAATTCTACAAATTTTTTGGCTGGTCTTTGAATCAAATATGCAAGGTTGTAACAGAAACAATGTAAAGAGTAACATATATACGATTTGAAATCTAAATAAAATATTGTGATTTTATTTTCATTCATTGATATTAATGATTAAAAAAAACGACATCAGAATCATGTCAATGAAAAAGAACCATGCCCCAAACCAGAAGCTTACTCTGTAAAATTTAATATAAACAAAGATGACCCTTGGGTTGATATCACCTGTTGACTGGAACTACTAACTGTTTATGAGCATTGTGGATGTGTTTAATCTAAAATATTCCAATACATGCAGTAACCTAAACCTCTGAAATAGACATATAAATGATCATGTAAGGAATTCTAATTTCATTGGAAGTGCTTTCTCCTGCAACTTGAGGAAGTTTGATGAATGCCATTGATTGTCTGTCCAAAACTAACTACTAAATATATTATGTCAACTGTCATAATAAAATCCAATTTTAGTTGAACCTTTGACCATCACAGTAGAGCTAGGAATTATTTCCCCTTTCTATCATAGGGTTCAGAAATAAGATGGAATTTTAGGGTTGTTCTAGCAAATTAAACTCGATTCCAATGTAATAAACTTTTCAAAAGTGATCAGAATCGATTGATGGAATTTTTTTTGTCCCATTGTCTCTGCCAATTGACTCACATTTCTTTTGGCGGAGTTCCCCTTGTCTTTTTTTGGGATGTTAAAAGAATAAATGCCATTAGTTTCTTACTTTAGATGGATTGTGTGGTGATGATTTCAATAGAGGAAAAATGTCATTGTCAAACCATGGGATAGATGTAATTCCAATGAAAAAAGGGTAGATGAAGGTTGGCCTTGACATTTTCAAGAATATACACCTATCGAAGCAACTAGAAAATCAAATATGACTCAACATATAGACATTAGGATTTGATATGCATTTAAGAAAACCATGGGAAAGAAGTCCTAATGATCCATTTTTCATACCAAACTCGATGCACCCACATAAGTCCATATAATGATTTTTTCCTCATAATGTTTTGACCTCATAAAATTCCTTTGTTGGTTTTAATTATCATATACAAGTGTCAGATATAAAAGTATAGGCTAAATCATTCGTGTAATATTCCATCATTCAATCACAATAGATATTTATTTTTCATCATCATCCCACAATATAAGGCATTTTCAATAAACAAATAAATTGTTCATGTTATTGAAATATTTTTTTAACGGGTATCAGAAAACCCATAAAACATGGTTGAAAAATGGGCATTATGCATAGAATTTTCTTGTTATCCTAATCTAGGGCAAGTACTGATTACTTATGTGATATTCAATATTGCGACAAACAAAGTCCTCCAAAGGAAAAGGAATGTACCTAGAAGGAAAACAAACATTGAAGTATATTATATTGCATTGTTAGAAGGATTAGGAACATCTAGGGTGTATGGATCCAATGTAATTGTAGTCTTCACCAATTCTCAACTTGTGTGTAACCAGATGAAGGGCATGTACCATGTCAAAAAGGAGAAATTAAGGAAACTTCATGCAGAAGCAAAAAAAAAAAATTAGTCAATTTCAATCATTAGGCATAAGATATTGTGTAGATGTTAATAGGATGTCTAGTGATCTATTGTATGGGGAAATTCGAATTCAATATTTGTGTGTGAAATATGAATTGGTGTCAAGAGGCTCTCCATCAAAATTTATTGGTGGAAATTGTAAGATATATTTTATATGTGTGTGTTTTTTAGTTATAAATGTGGTGTTTTTAATGACCATGTGTTTTTTTCAAAACTATACTAAGTGTGCCCCCACTATGTAAGCCCAACCTGGTGAACCTCACATGTTTTAGAAAAAAATGTATTTAATTCACAAAATATGCACTTCAACATTTGTGTTTTTAGTCTTCAAGATATTTTAAATGAAGAATTTACACCAAATAATTTTCAAGAAACCCTTGGATAGTTTAATTTTCGGAATTCTTGATGTTTTTAAATAGAAATTTTAAATATTTAAATGGATGAGGTAACTTCAGGGTTTTATATATATATATCCTTCCATGAATATGGATCGAGGGCCTGGATCATCACATGATTAGTTTCCACTTGATTCTTCGAGTCATAAATGGGATAGAGAATTAACTAAGTCTCATGCATCGACTAGAGGGTGACTCTCTATGCATGTTGATGAGATTAGTCATGGACCAAGGAGATTATCTAATGAATCGGGTGAGGGCCATCATTCATTACTTCATGTTCATGGTATATATATTTTTATGTGCAATTTTTTAAATGATATGTGTATCATCATATGTAGATACATATGAATTTATTTATGTTTTCAATTTAGCTTTATTAATTTACAATAAATTTCATATTTTTTAGGAGGATCTCTTACTAGGTCGAAGAGAGTATCAGATCAATAAATACAGGGTCCTCGTTCACATCATCATGGTATGGTATATATATGCTTATATACATTTACTTAAATTATAAATAGGTAGAATCATATGTACATACATATATTTGAATATATGTACTTGTTATAATTTCGATTTGTTTTTAGGAGCATCTCTCACTATGTCATCGTGTGAGGGTGGTCAAAATTCTCTCAGTGGTCAAAATTGTCTCGGTGGTAAAAGAGCTCAATAAACTCATGTACCTTTTTTTGATGGTGCGTAACCATCTCTGGGTGATCATCAATCTCAATTGGATCATCATGATCTTCATCATTTTCGTAAATTATATATATTTTTTATTTTTTTATGTTAAAAAAAATTTGTATATGTAAATGAATTGTATGTACATATACGTGTACATTTCTATCTTGCATGTATATAAATACATTTGAATATGTTTTTATATTTATTAATTATATTGAACCATGGGGTGAAAATTTTGATTGAAGTAAACCTAGTCGAAGCAGGGAAATCCAAGAAGAATACCATACACTAACTACCATCTATCCATCTAATATTCCCCATGAGCTTACTTGGGAAACAAACATCCAACACTGTACGTTACAGAGGTGCATAGGTCACTATTCAAAATTGAAGAAAGATCTTGCGAGTCTGGAGCTCCCTATAGAGAGTCGACAAACCTTAGAAATAGTTAAGCACTCTCTAAGATCATTTCTTGATATTTACAAGAACCTTGGGCCAACAACTAATTTATTTATATATATATGATGAGGCATAGAAGGAAGCAGTGATGGATCCCTATAAATGGGACGAGGTAAGTAGAGGGGTTACAAAATCACATGCGAAATCTGTGTTTAATTTAAAGGAACAAAAATAAAGATGCACAAGGTGCAATATTTGAAGAACCTTGAAATAGCCCACCATTTGTATGACATGTTCCTTGTAGTGTATGACAAGGTGCCATGGAATGACGAGGTTCCACAATATTTTTCAAAATTATTTTATGAAGAATTATTTTTGGGTATGAGACCTGATTATATTGAACTTCCATATAAATTTTATGGTACTGGGAGATGTCAAACATATGAATGTAAGGGTGCATTAAGGGATATTGAATTTTTTCTCTCTCCACAAAATTCGGTACATAAACCTCCATGTTTGGTAACTTTGCGTTCAGAGATGGATGCAACTTCTCATATTGGTCGATAAGCAAGGGATTCCATTATAGACAACATACAAACTACATTGACTAGAATTGATGTCGGTCTAAATCGAGAAATAGAATGAGTTGGTGCACATGCTAATGAGATGACAAGATAGATAATGTCAATATTGAAGAGGTTAAATAAATTTTTTACTTGACAGTGTTTTTATTATATTTACTTTTATCATGATATAAATTGTAGTGGTCTGTTTTTCGGATCCACCGCATTAAGTAGATTCTTCTATCGATGTTTCGAACCATCTACCGAGGTTCATTATCAAGATTTTTCCCTTTATCTTGATAATGAACCTTGATATATGGTTCGAAATGTCGATAGAAGAATCTACTTAATGCGATGGATCCAGAAAACACACCACTACAAAATATAGATCGTAGAAGTCTGAAATATGAAATGATATAAATTTTGGACATATTTCAAGTAAAACTATTTATTATGAATTGATCTCTTTGATTCATATTTTTATTTCACAACTTATTATTATATATTTACTTTTATAATGATATAAATTTTGGACATATTTTAACTAGAACCTTTCATTATGAATTGATCTTTAATATGCTAATTTTGGAGTTTATGTATTTTTTGCATGATGATTCTTATAATGATAGTAGAAGATAGTATCGAATTGGCTTCAAATTCTTAGGTTTTGTGAATTTATTTTGTGAAATATGGTTTAATGAATAGTAAAATTGAAAATTACAAAACATGGTACATTTCACATTCATGAATATTATAATTGTGAGGACCTTATTTTAGCTAGAAGATACAAAAGAAACATGAAGGGAACAACCAAGAGTTTATATAGTTTCGAGCTAGTATAGAATCATAGTTCCTCACGCCTAATAATTTTAAATGGCATAAGTGAAAAACTCCAAGGAAATGAATTGTATTCATTGGCTTAGTAGTAATTTCGTTATTTTTGTGGAATTTGATATCCTAGCTTCTAGTCAAATAGTAAAATTTGACCTCTTAAATGAACATGAGATTAACTCTCATCATAGTCATTTAACCTTAACTATAAACTTGTCATGCACAAAATCCCCATGCAAGAAAATGTTGATAATCAAAGGTGGGTACTTTTTGACAATAATAGTGTTGATCTCTTCTTATAGGATTTAAACAAGGACTTTAACCTCTTAACTTATAAAGAAAATATCAAATCCCTCTATCATAAATTTAGTACAAACTATGTACTTTTATTAATAAATTCTCCATCAAAGGGCATGTAAAAGGAATAATATAACAACCAACTTCGTATTTAAGGTCTTATAAAATAAACATGTACAAAAATATTTTAAAAGGAAGAAAAGGTACTATATCAATAGAAAGCAAGAGAAACTATTACATCTATATAAATATAACCCTAGAAAGTTTTAAGGAAAACTATAATTTGTTAAACTAAAGAAAATAATATGGTTCCCTTGAGGGTTAGGAATTTATACCTTAAAAATATTTATGAAACATATAACTCCATGGACACCATTTTGAATGTATTTATAGAGGATAATGTCATGTCTTTTGAGGACACATATTTTGTGGTTAAGCAAATCACAATTGGGAAAGCTAAGGAAATTGAAGTCTATGAAGCTAATTTTTTTAAAATAGGAGGGCATATCCTCTCCCCTCACATACAAAAGCTCTCCAATTTGGCAACAAAGCAAGGATCCCTTGTGCCTTGTAAACAAAGCCTCATTATATCTATATTTAAAAGTGGGATAGATTAATTCCCTCTAATTATACGACCAGTATGATTAGCCATGTTTTATATAGGCTATATGTTTTTTTTTGGAAAACAAGTCTATTGTTCTATGGCCAGGAATCCATGATGAAAGAGATAATTCCAATTTGATACTATGTGCCACCAATTTACTCTCAGGAGTTCCAAAAAATAATATAAAATTCATTATTAAAATTAAATGGGATTTTTCTATAATGACATTTTTTTTTTTCTGAAGTAAGGTACCATTTTCTTGACTGTTTTAGTCAAATTGTGTTATTTATGTGCAATGCCTTCGGTGCATTGTCTTGGTTCTTTCTATTTCAACTGGATGTCTCCTTGGAGGCTATTTTGTGGCTCTTTAGCTATGCCTCTATGTTTATAACTCTTTGCATGCAATCCACTTTTGGGACTTCCTCACTTTTTTGCGTGACTTTATCTGGTCATATGGTGTCACTATGTATCTCCTTCATCTTATCTATGGTGCATTAGTGGGATTGGTGTAGAAGAGATGGTGTTGGTCACAACTTACTAGGAAGGACTTGCTAATGACGATAGGTTGAGTTTTTGACTATATTATATAGGGAAAAAATCCTTCAAACCATTAGAGATCAATTTCACATCATACTCATGGATATAACAACCAATATTTAGATAATAGACCTTTATTGGCATATGAAGTTGTTCCTCGGCCATGTGAAAAATTACAAGAATGGCACCAAGAAGGAAAGTCATCTTGCCTTGGATGATATGGTGTTGAATTTAAAAGAAATGTATATCATGTTAATGTGCATAGATAGGAGTGTGCCTCTAGACCCTAGACTAAGGAGCCACACCACTATGGAAATTGTGTGTATTGAGTTTTATGCCTCCCATTCTTCCTAGTATACTTGATGCTTTGTTTTTATGTGTCAATTTTATTTAGTAGTACGTTTACTAAGGTTGTGATGCATTATTAAGATGGTTCTTATGTATACCTTTACTCTATATAATGCATTATAAATTTTACTCTATAGAATACAATATATAAATTTAGTCCATATAAAATTTTCCTATTGAAATAAAATAATACACCTTTGCCTTTACTACATCAAGAATAGTGATTTATATAAAATTTTCCCATGGAAATAAAATAATACATCTTTCTTGATTTATTATGCCTTAATTCGTTCCTCTTTGAAAAAGACTCCCCCAACTTCCATTATGTCTCTGTTTGGGCCATTGGATCAAATGTTAGACGAATGAAATATTTTAAGCCATCAGATACGGTCAGCTAACTACTTAATTTATTCACCAAACTAACTACCTAACTAACTCACAAAACCCTACTAATGTCTCTTCCATCTCACTATGGAACAAGATATTACCTCTCAGGTGTTTCTGTCATTGCACGGTGAAGTAGAATTTCATATCATCTCTCGAGATTTGGCAACACTTTCCATTTTGTAAATTTCCAGAAGCTGGAGCTACTATTCACAGCCTTGTGGCCTCTCTCAAATGTAGAGGAACATACCTCAACCAAAACCATTGCTCGATTTCTCTCTTCAGGTAGACTTGCTTCGCGCAGCCGGTGCAACAATTATCTCTTCTTTTTTCTACTTGCTTTAATTTATCCATGCACAGTTTGTTTCTATGATACCCTCGGGTTCTAAACAGTTTGGTTACTAGTAGGATCAAAATAGGGTTTGGTTATTGGTAGGTTTAGTAACTAGGTAGCCTTTTCTAAAGGTAAAAGGGGTCTGCCTCTATCGCTTTCTCACATATTCTGCCACAACTTATTTCTATAACCCTTTGAGGTTCTTACTTTTATGTATACTTGCTTCCTATGCAACCTATGCGCTCTCTTCTTTTTTCTCCTTGCTTTAATTTTTCCATGCACTGTTTGTTTCTACGACACCCTAGGGTTCTAAAAAAGGTTTGGTTGTTGGTAGGTTTAGTAACTGGACAGCCTTTTCTACAGGTATAAGGGATATGCTTCTATTGCTTTCTCGTATAATCTACCATAACTTATTTCTTTAACCCTTGGAGGTTATTACTTTTAAAATTTTACCCAAAATTTGCAAAGGCCCTAAGCTACCACATGTACTCAGCTATGAGTGATGCCTGGAGTCTTGCATCTTTAGAATTTTGATTTTTGAAAACGTTTTCTGAGTTAAATTAGTTATGTGATGCAATTTCTCTCTTCACGTAGACTTTCTTCGCGCAACCAGTGCAATAGTTCTCTCTTATTTTTTCTCCTTGCTTTAAGTTATCCATGCACAGCTTGTTTCTATGATACTGTCAGGTTTTAAACATGGGTTGGCTGCTAACAAGTTCAATAACTCAACAGCCTATAAAAGCATTCTTCCTCGCACATTTTTCATTCCCAAAAAAATAACTCCAAAATATAAAATAATTAAACAATATTATCACCTTTTTTTAAACTGTTTTAATTGCAAGGAAAATGAGAAAAAAACCCAAAAAGATAAAATAATTAAACAATATTATCACCTTTCTTGAAAATGTTTTAATTGCAAGGCAAGTGCGACTCTTGATATTGGCAACTATATGTAAATTATAAGTGTGACTTGTATTGCTATTCTCATTTCAAAAAAAAAATTCTAAGCTATGTTAGAATTTAGAGGTCTAATTATGTAATAGATAATTGGTTTTAAAGGTTTTGATCAATTTTATAGTAATTTAAATTATTATATTTTTGAAAAATAAAATAAAAATGTAAAAATAGAATTTTCATTTCTCAAAAAATCACACATCTTTACTGCAAATTATTTGTGTTAAATCCAAGAACAAAAACATAGGCATGATGGTATGATGTGATAGAGAATCTACTTACGTGGATATAGAGATGGTTCAATGACCTAAGGGGTCTTGCTCCTAATTCTTGGTTATCAATACAATCTATCAATTTAATAAATGTTGAGCATCCCAACTGTTAGAATCGGTCTTGTCATCCCTCCGTCAGAGATCATTTCTCTTATTGCATTTCATTTTTAGGTGTCTCATTTCGCTCATTCATCTGCATTCCGTTAGGGGCATGCCATTGACTGACGGAAGGGCTTGGTTTTCTCGTTTCCCTCATGTTGGTACCTGCTGGGTTGGTCAAAATTTCTCAAAATTCATCAAAGTTCATTTCACGTCATTTACAATCATAGATGCCATTTTGGTCAAAAAAGAGTCGCTTTAGTTTTTAGGTCTAGGTTTTGGTCTTCAGAAATGTTAAACAATGCCCGCAGGCCATGAGGATGTTTTCGATAAGTTTTTATTTCAAGATCTTCATAGTCAATAATGCTCGAGGATGTTTCTTCTTCAAAACTCTATTTTGAAGAAGAAATTGTCAAATTTGTTTTTTTGTAATAAATATGTATCTTTCTGACATGTAGTACTTCACATGCAGACTCTGGTCTTCCTTTGCCGAAGTTCAATGCCATCATCCCTGCAAAAATCAAGAACAATTTCATCATTCAAACTCAGAAAATCAGTAAGGAAACAAAAAGACAGAGTTGTATTAAATGCAAAAAGTGCCAAAGCCAAAAACATTACAAAACGGGTTTTTGAGAAGCAAAAATTAAAACCATGTCTATATAAGATATTTCTCAAAGTTATTAATCCATTTGCATCAAGAGATATTTAAAAATCCAAGATAGAAGTCGATGTTGAAGTTTGGAGGGACGAAACCTTGAGTTTAAAGGGCCGACTGTGTGTTGGAATTCAGCGCGGCGCATTGGGATAGGACGCGGCGCACCCACACAGCGCGGCGCATAGAGCCGGAGTTCATAGTGTAATTTCCAATGGGCGTGGTGCACCCATACGACGCGGCGCATTGGGTTTGTGCGCGGCGCACAGAGCCCCCAAGCCAAAAATTTATCACCGCTTCATCATTTTGTTAAAACGACTTCAACACCTTTGCTCAAGTAAGTGTACACAGTTGCTCCTGCTTGTATTTGGTATGGTTTCAGACATATGTTTGGAGAATTGGGTTGCTGAAACATAAACCCTATTTATTTTGCCAAAATCACTCCTTGGGGTTTGAAAACAAAGTTTGAAATTTGTTTGGTGCAATATTATTGCCATTGACCACCATATTCTCCCTTTCCCCACTGTCACACTATCACACCATAGTCCTTCTCCTATTCCCGCTGTCCCATATCCCTTATACCCTTTGTTCCCATGTTTTAAATCCTCGAACCCTATCACTTGCCATCACTTCCCTCCATTGATAAAATCCTAATTTCCACAACATTCAAGGGCTATCTCTACTTAACCCAGGTATATTTTGCTATTTCATTTACTCTTATTCCTAAAAACTACCCCCCATCACTATCACTCATTCCCATATCACTTATAAAATGTCCAAATCCCGAAGTTCCCCAAGCAGTGAGTGACTTTTCTTCCACTCCAAATTCACTTGACAGTCTATTGTATTCATTGTGATATTTCCTTGCAGCCTTTCATTACATATGTGGCACACTTGGTATTGAAAAACAAACTCTTGTTTTCACCATACATATATCAGCATATACTTGTCAAACACATTGTTTTCAGCACCATGTCAGAGAAAAATTCATCATATGAGCAAGAATATGAGCAGGACAGTGATTCAACCGCAGAGCTAAATGTACCGAGGAGGTCTCATAAAAGTGGCAGGCATGTCAGAGAGGAGCCCACTTCTTTGGCTCAATTGCAGGCCTGCCCACTTGCAATGACATGCTTTCAGCAACATTCATGTTTTCGGTATTGTGAGATGATATCTCAGATTCAGCACCATCAGGAGTTGGTTCACCTATTTGTTTTACATTTGTGTGATGGTCATGTAAACCTTGCTGGAGTGAACTTCACCTTGACACCAGAAACCATTTCTGAGATACCGGGATACCAAACATAGGTGAGGAGTGGAATAAGAGACAGTAGCTGGATAGAGCATATTATGAACCTTACATCAGGCCTGGATATTTGAGGCAGCTGAGCAGAGTATTTCCATTACGGTTTCTGAAGGAGTCTTATGCGCCATTAATGAAGCTCATCATTAGATATTTCAGTTCTGAGGGTCGGTTCTCACGTCTTTATGCATATCACATTAGACTTTTGATGCATTTTACGAGAGTGAGACTGATGAGTATTCCATATTTCATGTGTCGAAACATAGAGCGGATGACTACCCTAGTGCAGAAGAAGACTCTAGAGCAGCAGCATAACAACATTTATCATTATGCACTCATCAAAATTAATGTAGTACATCAGCTTGGATTGCAGGGCATTACATGGGATGAGTTCATTTCTTGTGACTTCTTTGCAGCCCCCTAGCCTCCTCCCGAGATTGTTCATGATGAGGGAGAGCCTTCACATAAGTTTTAGGTTCCTGAGACTGAGCCTATCAGTGCTCCAGTGTGTGTTACATATCAGAGAGGCCACAGAGCCTTATTTGCAGCAGCACGATGAGTACAATCTCCACCAGGGGTGGGAAGGGTCTTGTTACCTTCATCAGCAGCGCGAGTACTATCTCCACTTGGCGTGGAATGGGTCTCGCCTTTGACATCTGCACAGGTACAGGACCGAGGCAAGAGGCCTATGCATGATGAGGGCCCTTTAGGAGGCCAAGATACTGATTTTATACTCACCGATGTTGATTCGAGCTCTCCCAGCTCAAAGCTGAAAGAAATCATCCAGGAGCAGAAAGTTGAAATCGACACACTGACCGAGAAATTGTAGAGAGCTCAGTGGGTTATAAATTAATTGGAGCAGCAGAATAAACAACTGGAGGATCAGCACACACTCATGGAGCTGCAGATAATCCTCGAAGACCGGGAATTAGCCCGGAAGAGACCAGGTGACATGACACCATTTGAGCGAGAGACTTACCTTACGAGAGTCAACATTCATCTGGAAAAGCTCTTGGCGAAGGCCAATAGAGACAAAGACATGCTCAGACATATGAAGAACCACTATTGGGCCCGCACACATGTTTGCAGAGCCAGGATGAAGATCCTGAAGGCGAGGTTGAGAAGAGCACTGAAACGTCACTGAAACGTCGGAAAAGGCCTGATCCACTCCGAATCTTAGCCGAAGCCTCCTTGGCTAAGCATGAGACATGATGGGAGACCTTCACTCTGAAATTCAGCAAATTTGGAGTAAATTTTGTCATTTTTGAAATTTTGGTTGCAAAACATGTTTTTCTGCCCGACGCGTCGCGCCACCTGACGTGCGCTTAAGATTGGGACATCTTCTGGAGGAAAACATGATATTTTTGTGTTTTTTATGGTAAATTATGCATGCTCAGGAATGGCTGAGAGATTTCATGAAGTTCTGGGTGGTCTTAAAGGTCAAAAACACTCCAAAAATGGCCTTTCTGCCACTTTTTGCACCAGCAGGAACCAGTCTTGGGAGATTGCAGTTTTGGAGGGGTAAATGAGCTCCAAATTGAAAAATTCCACTTGGTTTGGATAGAATCCATCCAGGGCTTTCCAACGAGCTATCATGAGCTCAATTTGGACTTTAGGAAGTGCCTCAAAAATAGGCTCAAAGGGGCGTGATGCATTGACTTTTTGAGCGCAGCGCATAGAGGAATTTTGCCCAAATTTCACTTTTCAGCTTAGAAATTCGGCCAGTTTGACTAGTTTCATTTTTGGATGTAATTATTGATCTATCTTGATGTAATTTTGTGGCTATGATGTAAATTTGGCATGTTTTTACTTGTTCTAGAGGATTCATTCACTAAAAAGTGAAAATTAAGTGAATGGATCAGTTTCCTAGCATATAGAGGCAAGTTGTTTGGCTGCCTAGATTTTAGCTCCATGTTTAGAATTGGTTGAAACAGCTCCTAGAAGGATGAGCTCGAACCCTAGAGGCATGGGAAGGGGTTAGGATGGTCTATATATTGTATTTTCTGAGACATTTTCAGGGTTGGATACTTGGGAAAAGTTTGGCACCTCATTGTATATTCATTTCAGATTTTTGGCAAAGGAAAGACCAGAGTTTTGCAGCACTTGTTGGGATCCTTGTGGCTTCTGAGTTTTGATGATGTTTTTCTCCATGTTATTGTAAGTTTCATTAATATTATATGTATGCCATTTCCCTTCTCTTTGCTTCTGAATTAAACAAATGAGTAATTGAGGTAGAATTCATTAGTTTGCTGGTGCTCTGCCTTAAACTTTTGTTTAGTTTTACATGTTTTTCGTCAGTTTGAAGAGGATCCTTGCACTCTCTTGCCCTCTTCAGCTCCTCAGTAGTCTTTCTATTCATTCATTGAAATCTTAGACATCAAATTCATTGCCTACCCTGCCCCAACTTGAACTCTGCAAGAAATTGGCCTCATCCCCAAGCCCAAAATTGTTTTTCCCTTTTTCCAACAAAAACCCCTAAAAATCAAAATCAAACCCTCCTATTTGTTTATCTAGCCTAAGATCAGTTGTTATTTTAGTCATATCAAGCCCCTTTTGAATATTTTCATTGATATTGACCCGGAGAGAGCCCTCTCCTATCCTCGTAGGGCTAGCTACGAGGCTGAGCGTGGTTTGGTGTTGTCCTTTTTCTGCCTTACTTCAGCCTAAGGTGGATTTGGGAACTAACACCAACATTGTCCATTTCGATCTTGACATTTCTACATAATCCTAAAACATGTGAGTTACATAGCTGTCTATTTTTGTCTTTGCTGTTTAGATCTTAAAATATACATGTGAATCAATATTTAACTAAAAAATTTAGATCTCATATATGTACATTAATTTTTATCAGTTTTTAAAGATTTAGATAAATGGTTAGACTGGTAATTTTTATCAGTTTGTTTAAAAAATTTAAAGCTTTAAATAAATGGTTAAATTGATTTTTTTTGTCAATTTTGTTTAAAATCTTTTATTGGGTGATAAATGCTTGAGTGAATATTGTCATATTTGTGCAAGTAAATTATCTAATGGTAAACATATATAACCAAAGAATTATATGTCCAATAGAAAGCCTGTTATTGTTATTTGTTCCCCAAGTTTTGTCATTGTAATTTGCCACTCAAAAAGAGAGAGACAAAAACCATTAATGCTCAGCAAAAGCTTGAAAGCGAAGGTTCAACAGTCAACATATTGTAGCCTTAGATACTTCAAATCACCTGTGATTCTCGGTAATATGAAATAGATCTGCGGGCCACTGTGGGCCACTGTAGCATGAGAAAGGACAAATCCATCAGAAAAATCTGACAAATTTAGACAACTGAAGACAAGAAGAATAAAAAAACAATTACTGAGAGCAATCACGTCACTGCATTCATTTTATTAAAGGATATGTTATTGCCTAAATCTACCTCAGGCTGAAAAAGGCAGAGTTCAGGGTAACATCAAACCACGCTCAGTCTGGTAGCTAGCCCTACCAGAACAGGAGAGGGCTCTCTCCGGGTCAATCTCATCGAAAAGTAATCAATAGGGCTTGAGATGACTGAAAATAACAACTAATTTTAGGCTAGGTATATAGGTGAAAGGATTTGATTAAAAATTGTGGGTTGAAAACAGCAAGAGAAGGGACTGTTGGGCTATGAAATTGGGGCTAGTTTCTGCCGGCAAACTTGGGGCAAAGTAAGCGCAATGTACAGCCAAATTAAATATGTAATGAGAGAATACAATAGGGAAAATACCGCTGCCCTGTAGGCATCAATCAGGGGATGGATCTACAGTGACAACTTTAGAAGAAAGAGAAGCACTGGGCTACTCAACAGAGCATCTAACAGAGGATGGATTCTGAAAAGATAACCACTACATCAAACAACATAATAATTGTGAGAGGAGCATCGTGCGTGGATGGATTCCTAACACTTCCATTAGAGAATGATGTAAACAAATTAGCAGAAAAAACAAAGCATGGAAATGAATTTACAAGAAAAACATTCTGCACATTAAACACCGTGATGAATCCCAAATTTAAAGAGCAGAAAAAAGCTTTATTAAAATAATATTTGAGGAAAACTTTACACAATCCAATAGCAGCCTCCCTCTGCTGAAAAAATCCAACCTCTACACTATGAAATTCATAAAATATATACATTTTCTCATCCTTGTACTAAGGGAATTGAGCTCAACCATATTCTTAAAAATAGAATCAGTTACATTAAACTTGGGCCGAATTTTTGAAAATAGGTGTTGAATATGAACTCGTATCTCCTAAACCATAGCACCTGTTACAAAACTGAAATAATTTTTTGTAGATAAGGTCATTTTGGAGAAAAAACTCTCTCAAATTTGGAAAATTCGTTTCCATATGCTTGAAATCTGTTCCACAAAATCATCTCTAAAATAGAAAATCATCAAAAATTTAAATCTGTGAAAATGAGTTGTAAAGATCTAGTCACATATCCCAATTCATGACATCTTTGAATAAACTGAAAGCGGTTTTTGTTATATGGCTTGTGGTTAACAAAAACCTCCTTGGGTTTTGCAGAATTACTTTCCATCTGTTGTACAATGTCCGCGTACTAAAATGACTAAAACAATAAAAAATATGAAAATTTTGCTTTGTTTTAATGTAGGCTCCAAATATCACTGTATATCTCCCACATAGTAGCACCTGTGCATAAACTGAAGGATGTTTTTGTTATTTGCTATGTGATGAACAAAAAAATCTTTAAATTTTGAAAAATTCCTTACCATTATTTCACAAACTTATTTTGTACTAAACTTGTCATTGTGTGTAGCAACTGACCTCAAAACATGCATAACCAAGAATCACTCATTCATTTTGATCATATCTTCTAATCCGGAAGCCAGTTACGGGAGTGTGATATATCGTTGGAAAATGTTTTCCGAGCTTCTTCTGATGGACACACTTGTGACATGTTTTGTGCTAAACATCATGTGCAAAACATCTGACAAAACCAGACATAGTAAGAGCTCATGTTGATCCCTGGTGACAGGTTGTGAAGACTGGAACTAACATCGGCTCCAATGGGGATGGTAGCTCCTTGGAGGTGCCAAGAACTACAGATCTCTGGGAAAGAAGGCAGTGCTTCATCCATTGGGCTATGGATGGTCAAACAACTGCAAACCCAAAACAACTCATACCAATCCCAAAACATATACATACTGCAACCTGTAAATAAACCAATACCGAAAACTAAAATGTTGCCTTTGGTAGCTTATTTATTTACAAATATACCCTACTTTGCTACAAAACCAATAGATCAAGTAACACTGTAATGCCAGATCAAAAAATCAAGTAACTGTGACAAGAATGCTGCTTGAAAGTGCTTTAACCAGGACACAAATGTAAATGCTGATAGCGATACATGCACATAACGAGTCTGGTTATGTAAAAGACAATTTGATATATCATTCAAACTAAAAAAAAAATTCCATGTACGTTGCAATAGGATCGCAAAAGCCAGACTTTGTTTGCTTCCCCAAATCCACAATACACACTTCCAGCTGCACACTGTCAATGCAAACATCCACGGGCAGCTCTATTGTTTCTTGTTTTGAAGGAGGGAGAGTTTCCAAGAACTTTTTGGGATCTCAGAATTCATATGATTGGATCGGATCATTCAAATACTGAATCTCCTTCTCAAATTTTTCAACAACTAACTCAAAGAAAACAGTTTTAGCTTTAGGAGGAAACTTCGGAGATCTCAAACATTGAAGCATGACAATGAAAAATACTTCATCAATTTCAATATCCACTAACTGATCTCTAACTTCTTTTAAAGCTTCACAAAGAGCGGGGTTTTCCACATACCCTACCATTTTATTTTAGTGCATGAATGGATCAGTGAGCACTGGAATCTCTAGATTGAGTTGGAGTCGCCAGGTGAATGTTTCAGCCTTCATACGTGTCTGACTGTTGTCCACCATCAACAATCAGATCTGAACTTGATTAGATCTTACTGAGGAAACCAGATGTTCAGTTCATAAACTAAACTGGAGATTGACTGAAGCAGCATTCATCTACTTTCGCTAATGCAAAGCAAGAGCATTTCGAAGGCTACCTGGCTAACTTCAGGCTCCGTCTGTAGTTTATAAAGCGAACAAAAAAAATTTCTCCCCAGTATGGTCGCCACTATGTTATTGCCAAATCTACCTCAGGCTGAAAAAGGCAGAGTTCAGGGTAACATCAAACCACACTCAGTCTGGTAGCTAGCCCTACCAGAACAGGAGAGGGCTCTCGCCGGGTCAATCTCAGCGAAAAGTAACCAATAGGGCTTGAGATGACTGAAAACAACAACTAATTTTAGGCCAGGTATATAGGTTAAAGGATTTGATTAAAAATTGTGGGTTGAAAACAGTAAGAGAAGGGACTATTGGGCTATGAAATTAGGGCTAGTTTCTACCGGCAAACTTGGGGCAAAGTAAGCGCAATGTACAGCCAAATTAAATATGTAATGAGAGAAGAAAATAGGGAAAATATCGCTGCTCTGTAGGCATCAATCAGGGGATGGATCTACAGTGACAACTTTAGAAGAAAGAGAAGCACTGGGTTACTCAACAGAGCATCTAATAGAGGATGGATTCTGAAAAGATAACCACTACATCAAACAACATAATCATTGTGAGAGGAGCATCGTGCGTGGATGGATTCCTAACACTTCCCTTAGAGAATGATGTAAACAAATTAGCAGAAAAAGCAAAGCATGGAAATGAATTTACAAGAAAAACATGCTGCACATTAAACACTGTGATGAATCCCAAATTTAAAGAGCAGAAAAAAGCTTTATTAAAATAATATTCGAGCAAAACTTTACACAATCAAATAGCAGCCTCCCTTTGCTGCAAAAATCCAACCTCTACACTATGAAATTCATAAAATATATACATTTTCTCATCCTTGTACTAAGGGAATTGAGCTCAACCATTTTCTTAAAAATAGAATCAGTTACATTAAACTTGGGCCGAATTTTTGAAAATGGGTGTTGCAGATGAACTCGTATCTCCTAAACCATAGCACCTGTTACAAAAATGAAAGAGGTTTTTGTAGATAAGGTCATGTTGGAGAAAAACCTCTCTCAAATTGGGAAAATTCATTTCCATCTGCTCGCAATCGGTTCCACAAAATCATCTCTAAAACAGAAAATCATTAAAAATTTAAATCTATGAAAATGAGCTGTAAATATCGAGTCACATATCCCAATTCGTGACATATTTGAATAAACTAAAAGAGGTTTTTTTTATATGGCTCGTGAACAAAAACCTCCTTGGGTTTTGCAGAATTAATTTCCATATATTGTAAAATGGCCGCACACTAAAATGACTAAAACAGTAAAAAATATGAAAATTTTGCTTTGTTTTAATGTAGGCTCCAAATATCACTGTATATCTCCTACATAATAGCACCTGTGCATAAAATGAAGGAGGTTTTTGTTATTTTCTATGTGAAGAAAAAAAACCTCTTTCAATTTTGAAAAATTCCTTACCATTATTTCACAAACTGATTTTTTACTAAACTTGTCATTGTGTGCAGCAACTGACCTCAAAACATGGATAACCAAGAATCACTCATTCATTTTGATCATATCTTCTAATCCGGGAGCCAGTTACAGGAGTATGATATACCGTTGGAAATTTTTTTCCGAGCTTCTTCTGATGGACACACTTGTGACATGTTTTGTGCTGAACATCATGTGCAAAACATCTGACAAAACCAAACATAGTAAGAGCTCATGTTGATCCCTGGTGACAGGCTGCGAAGACTAGAACTAACAGTATATATATATATATATATATATATATATATATATATATATATATATATATATATATATATATATATATATATATACATATATATATATATACATATATACATATATATATATATATATATATATATATATATATATATATATATATATATATATATATATATATATATATATATATATACGCACAATTCAGAATCAGTTATAACGGTTCTCATAACTAATCCTATAGTTAACTAAAGATTAATTCTCTAACATTCCCCCTTAATCTTGAGGGTTACATTGTTTTATGCCTAAATTTTGACATTGAAATTCATAATTAACTTTTCCTAGTGGTTTGGTGAAGATATCCGCTAACTGATCCTTGGAATCACAAAATTTGAGAACAATATCACCATTTTTTATAAGTTCACGAATAAATTGAAAATGAGTGTTGATATGTTTGCTCTTTTGATGAAAGACATTGTTCTTCGACAAGGAAATAGCGGAAGTGTTGTCATAAAGGGTTGATATAGGTTCATTTTCTATATAACCGAAGTTAGAGAGAAGCCTCTTTAGCGACACTGCTTGACATGATGTTGAATTCGCTGCAATGTACTCGGCCTCTGTTGAAGATAGCACAACTATGGGCTACTATTTGGATGACCATGAGATCAAATTTCTGCCAAATAGAAAAGCATAGCCAGAAGTGCTTTTCTGATCATCAATACAACCTGCATAATCACTGTCTATATAACCAACAAGCTTACTGCTTGTAGAGGCTGCATACGATAAACCATAAGTAGATGTACTTGCAATGTATCTTAACACCCTTTTTCCAACTTTCTAATGAGAGTCTTTAGGAGATTCCATAAACCTGGAAATATAACTAGCTGCAAATGTTATATTAGGTCTAGTAGTAGTAAGATAAATAATACTACAAGAAAGTTGCTTATACAAAGTCGCATTAACAATAGTACCCACATCATCTTTACTTAACTTTGTAATAACTTCAATAGGAGTATCCACTGGTTTACACCTATCCATCTTAAACTTTTTCAAAATTTTAGTAGCATACTTCTATTGACTCATAAACATACCATCGTGTGTTTGTTTCACTTCGATACCTAAGAAGTATCTCATTAATCCAAGATCTGTCATTTCAAATTCATTTTTCATTGCATCTTTAAATTCATCTAACTGCATGTTACCTATATAAGTTATGTCATCAACATAAGGACACAGTATCAAAATATTACCTTGATGATCATTCTTGATATACAAATTAGGCTCATGTTCGCTCCTTCTAAAACCATTATTCAGTAAGTAATGGTCTATTCGACTGTACCAAGATCTTAGAGCTTGCTTCAAGCCATACAATGTTTTCTTCAACCTGTACACCTTATGTTCTTGATTTTTTATTTTGAAACCAGGTGGCTGATCAGCATACACTTCTTCATTCAAAACATCATTCAAAAAAGCATACTTTACATCCATTTGGTAAATTAGCCACTTATTTTTTGCTGCAATAGCTAATATAAATCGAACAGTATCAATTCTTGCTACAGGTGCAAATGTTTCACCATAATCTATGCCAAGTTGTTGTGAAAAACCTTTGGCAACTAATCTTTCTTTGTGCTTATCAAATTATCCTCTCTCATTTAACTTTGTTTTAAAAACCCATTTGACACCTATATAATTTTTATCATTAGGTAGATCAACCAAATCCAAAGTTTGATTTCTTTCAATAGCATCGATTTAATTATTCATTTCATCTACCCATTCTTTGTCTTTTATTGCCTCTTCAAAACAAGTAGGTTGAATTGAAAGAAATGTAAAATTTACAATATCATCAACATCGTCTTGTGCATAAATATCACCTAAGTTTCTCATTTTAAGATTATCAGAATCAGATTCAAAAGATGATGAACTGCTATTGCTTGATGAACTACTACTAGTTTTGTCTTGAACCTGTAATCTTGGAGTGCTTGTTGTAGGTGCTTGATGTCGTATAACAGAATAAAAGGATTAGGAAAAGTATTGTTCTCCATTTCATTCCAAGACTTTTGTTCCAGAAATTTCACATCTCGACTTACGATAAAATTCTTAGTTATAGGATTAAACAATCTTTATGCCTTAGATTAATCACTATATCCTATAAAAATATTATTTTCTCTCCTATCATCAAGCTTCTTTCTTAATTTTTCTAGAACATGAGCGAAATTAATACAACCAAATACTCGAAAGTGTGAAACAGTTACCTTTTTTCCACTCCATGCTTCTTTAGGTACAAAAATTTGAACACTGGAAGTTGGCGATCTATTGAAAATATATACTGAACATACAAAGCCCATAAATCTTTAGACAAATTTTGTGTCATGAGCAAACTTCAAGCCATATTCATAATTGTCTGATTCTTTCTTTCTGCGACTCCATTCTACTACAAAGTATAACTGGTTGTCGTTTGTTTTTTAATACCATGTTGTTTGCAAAAATCAATGAATTTGTTAGATTCATACTCACCTCCTTTATCAGACCTCAGAAATTTAATGAACTTGCCACTCTATTTTTCAGCCTCATATTTGAACTCCTTAAGCTTGGAAAATGTTTCAGATTTGTATTTGATGAAATAAACCCAAATTTTCCTGCTAAAATCATCAATGAAAGTAAGAAAATAAAGACTTCCACCAACGTATTTTTCTTGCATTGGACTGCACAAATATGTATGCACTAACTCTAGTTTTTCATTGGCTCTATTACAGGCTGAAGCAAAACTATCTCGCTTATGTTTACCCATTACACAACTTGTACATGAAGATATATGATCAGACAAAGCAAGAAAACCTTTCACCATAGACTGTTTTTGCAACAAACTCATATTATTTATAGGTAAATGACCATATCGCAAATGCCACAGGTCAGAATCAATTGGCGTTGAAACATTATGTGCATACAACTTCTCATTTTTCAATTGTAATTGATACAACCTATTCTTTTTCATAGGAATCTTTGCAACTAGAGACTTATGTTTATCAGAAATCATGCAAGCAGTGTTGTGAAAGCTAACATCATAACCATGTGCATCTAACTGACCAACACTCAACAAATTATACTTGAAATTGGGTACATAATAAACTTCATAGATATTCTTCACATCATTTGGTTTGGTTAAGACAGGCACAACACCTTTTCCTAAAGCTTTAACCTAGCGATCATCACCCAAACCAATAGAGGAACTGAAATATGTATCAAGATGAGAAAAAAAAGCACCATGACCAGCCATATGAATACTATATCCACTGTCTACCAACCAAACATCTTTATTAGGTACTTGCACAGTCACTTGGCATGCCAAAAATAAAGCATCTGATGTTTCACATTCAGTGTTTGTGACATCGGCTTTGTTTTTACTTAAAACATACTGTAATTTTTGACATTCAGACTTATAGTGGCCATATTTTTTACAGTTGTGACATTGAATTTTTTATTTATCTATCCACTTATGAACATGATCAATTTTAGACTTCTCTGAATATGTTTGAGTTACCTGTGATCTATCATCAGACTGAGATTGTCCTCTACCTCTTCCTCTCCTACCACGAAAACCTCTGCCTCTACCTCTATCCATAGAAGCTTTAGATTTCAAAGCATGCGCTAAATTACTAAAATCTAAATTAATTATTGCTTCATGAGCCAAAAAAGAACTAATTAATTCTTCCGCAGATAATTTCGTTAATTCTCTTGATTCAAAAATATTAACAATCATGTCAAATTTTTTAGGCAAACATCTAAGAATTTTTTCAACAATTCTTTGGTCTTCAAGTACTTCACCATTCAGTCAAAGCTGATTAAAAACACCCATAACTTTAGTCATGAACTAATCAACTATTTCTGATGTAGTCATTTTAAGTGTTTCAAATTGTGTTATGAGAGTCTGTAATTTTACCATTTTTACTTTATCATTTCCTTGATATGCAACCTTAAGTATATCCCATATTGATTTAGCATTGTTAGAAACAATGATTTTAGGAAAAATAGAGTCATCTAAGGAATTTAAAATGCATGAATTTTTTCTACCTTCTTTCTGTTTGATTTCATCAAATTGTTTTCTTTGAGTAGCACTCATTCCAACAATTGTATTTGCGTCAAGTTCTGTGAACCCCAATTCTACTTATTCCCAACAACCTAAACCTTGTAAGCATGCTTGAATTTTAAAACTCAAAAAAATCATAGTTATTTCCACTAAATAATGGTGTAGGGATTGCAAACTAACTTGTCGAAGCCATGTTTAAAACAATCAGAAATCTGGCACTTTTTACAACAAAAATTCTATTGTATTTTCCCTCTACCAAAAGAAGAAAACAAGAACCTATAAATTGCTAAAGAAACGAAGAATACAATAACCACAGGATCTTTGTCTACAAACTTTACATCTTAACAACATCTTTTTGGCAGGATTATTATAAATAAATAATCTTTCTTTGCAGAACACTGAAAAAAAACTCAACCCGAAAAATCTAGGATAGGCCAAGTCTTTTTCCACCAAATCAAGGCAGCGAAAAATATATACCAAAAATATATATTTAACAAGCAATAAAACATCCTTTATGTGGTTCTGCACAAACCTGATCTCAGAACAATGAAGGAATAGGTCCAACACTAAGCCAAACAACTCAAGCAACATCAAACTCATGTAGCATAAATCACATCAAACTCACGCAATAGAAAAATTATGTGCAACAAAAAAACTTCTTTAAGGTGTATTCTCTTCACGCTCTATTTACGCACATAGTGGAAAAATATCATATCCTCTTCAGGTACACATCAACACAATCTAATAACGTAGGCAGCAGCAGGTAGCAAAAACTCCAGCACAACAGCAAAATCTACCAATGTAGGTAGCGAACAGAAAAATCTCCAACACAGCAGAAAAATCTACCAGCACAGCAGCAACAAGCAACAAAATCTCTAGCAATTAATTCTTCTTGCCCAAAACCCCAAGGCTCTGATATCATGACAATTTTATACAACTGAAGACAAGAAGAATAGAAAACCAATTGCTGAGAGAAATCACGGCATTGCATTCATTTTATTAAAGGATACACACACACACACACACACACACACAATTCAGAATCAGTTATAACTATCAAATGGTTCTCATAACTAATCCTACAGTTAACTAAAGATTAATTCTCTAACAAAATCAGTAGTTTCCCACATTTACCTCACGTCAGTTCGTCCCACAACCAGTTATATCTTGACCTAGATTTATGGCACCCCAAAAGGTTCAGCGCCTTCATTAACAAACCCTGATCATGTCATGTGTTGCAAATACCATAGTAAAATAATAAAGATGCAGTAGTTGTGTTCTTTAAATATTTTTGATTAAAAAATGTAGAAAATGGGATTGGTTGAAATTATAAGTTTGAGTTGTAAAATTAAATTGGTTGAAATTACAAGTTACTTGTTCTAAATGAGATTTGTTCGAATTGGCATTGATTAAAATTACAACTTTGAACTATGAACTCTGCACAGCTTATGTGATTTGTTGAAATTATAAGTCACTTAATGGATTTGGCCAAAATAGCATTGGTTATCTAAAATGGAATTGGTTGAAATGACAAATTTGAATACAAAATTACATGTTTGAACTATGAACTACATAATTTAAGTATTTCAAGAAAGGAACCAACTCATTTATACATTTAAAAAAAACATTTTAAACAATAATAATCTAATAAAAACAATTTTGTATTATAAATAAAAACTCCAAATATATCAAATAATTAAACAATATTATAACCTTTCTTGAAACATCATGCAATTCACTTGCAGGCAAGTGTGGCTCCTCCTACTGGAAACTATATGTGCAGTATGAGTGTGACTAGTATTTTTGTTCTTATTTCACAAAAATTATCCTGAACTATGTTAAGATTTAGAGCTCTGGTGAACTATGTTAGAATTTAGAGGTCTATTTATGTAATGGATAATTTGTTTTAAAGATTTGATCAATTTTAAAATAATTTAAATTATTAAATTTTTGAAAATTCAAATGAAAATGTAAAAGATAGAAATTTCATTTTTCAAAAAATCACACATCTTTAGTGCAAAGTATTTGTCTTCAAACCAGGGACAAAAACACCAACCATGATGGTATGATGTGATAGAGAATCTACTTAATTGGTGAACCCATCAAATATTCTATCTTTTGTTGTCATTGAGAAAGGGAAGGTTTTCTATAAAATTTAATATAGAGATGGTTCAATGACATGAAGGTTCATGATCCTCATTCTGGGTTCTCAATACAATCTATCAATTTAATAAATATTGATCATCCCAGGAGTGTCCATTTCTGTCTTGACATTGTTGTCTGGATCCTAAAACATGTGACTTACATCTATGTTTATTTTTGTTTATGTTGTCTAGATTTTAAAACACAAATATGACTCAATATTTAAGAAAACTTGTCTTTTTTTTTTGTATATATTGTCTAGATTTTAAAACATACATGTGACTCAATATTTAAGAAAACATTTTAGATTCCAGATACGTATATTAATTTTTATAAGTTTTTAAATATTTAGATGAATGATTAGACTGGTAATTTTTATCATTTTTGTTTAATTTTTTTTAAAGATTTAGATGAATAGTTAAAGTGATAATTTTTATTAATTTTGTTTAAAATCTTTTAACGTATTTTTTTTCTCCACTTAACTATTAGAAGATACATCGCCCTGATCGGGGAAGGGAAATGAACCTATAATGAGTGCTATAATAGCCTGCCTCATCACTATTTAACCAAGACCCCACAGACATTAGAATAATAATTATTAATCCTTAATATTATATTAAAAAAATTAAAGTATTGAAATTTTAATAAATTTAAAAATATATTTGAATAATTAAAAATTATAATTTTATTGAAAATTATATTATTAAAATTTTATGCTTTTATTACTTACCTATGTTTTTCTTTTTCATTTTTTCGGGAATGTGCCCATTTGATGGCCAATTTCCACAAAAGTTCACATAGAACATTACCAAGTCTTTATGTTATGTTTTCAAGAAAAATATTCAGTTGTGTAGCAATTAAGCCACCTACAACCATACTTGAGTGATTAGACTTTTTTGGGTTGCGCTTTTCATTTAGTTGATTATGATTTCCGATGCTTTGTTGCATATTGATGCTACCTACTTTGAGTACAACTCAAATTCAAATAATGGAGGTAGCTGGTAACATTGTGTTTCCTCGAGAAAAATTTTGTAATTAAAGTCCAATTATATTTTAATTATTTGATTTGAAATTTGATAATTAAAATCCAATTATATTTCAATTACAGAGTTTGAAATTTTATAATTGATCAAAAGGACAAAATACACATCGTACAAAAACAAAATTGCAACTTTAATTCACTCATTCATTAACTTGAATGTATTTATATTTTTTCTTTAATATTTTATACATTGAAACTAACTTTATTTATTTATTTATTAAAATTGTTTTTAATCATCTTCTCATTTTCATGTCCAATTTCATTTCTTCATACCATTCATACATTTAACTGAAAATAAAAACTAAAAAATATAAAAGATATTTTTATTCTTTCATTGAAACTCAAACCATGTTATATCTTCCTTAACATAAATAACTTTATTAACCCTGGACTTATGTGTCCACATGGGTGACGGGACCCACAAAGGCGTTGTAGTTGGGTTTTATTTAAGGTTTGGAACTCCACATTAAATGCTTTAAATGGGTGCAGACAAAGGATGGATATTAAACCTCACAAGCTAAGCTAGGGTAGATAATAGGATATTTGTTGTAAAAGTTTTTTTGGCAATAAACAACTCTGAGAATAACTCTGATAATAATGTCAATGTCTATTTATTTAAACTAACATAGGCGGTGGGCCTGACTATGTAATGAGGTAAATTTTTTATGTGAGTGACTAACTTTATTGATATATCTATTTTTTTGCTCTGCTTTAAACTAATTTTTTTTTTTTTAGATTCTAATAAACCTATTTTTTTTTTTTGTAATTAACACTAATTCTATTAATAATTAACATAATGATATAGAGCTGCCACTGTCCCAGCTTAGGAAGCCTGAGCACAGGGCTTGACTACCTGGAAATATCATGGTTTGGACCGCCCTTCGTGGGGAAACCAGTCCCAAAAGATTAAAATTCGCCGCCCTTGTGAGGGAAACCGGCATTACATCCCAATGGTTTGTCAAAAAAACTAAAAATATAACATGCTGCTCTGCAAGCAGAGGATAAGACCACAAAACAACCAGAAATAGCATGGAGACTTTGAACCTGGTAAACCAAAACCTCTGAGGTGTCTTCTGACTACTACGCATCGGTGTCTGAGGGTGGTTCTTCAACGATTTTGTAGCCCCATTCGTCGTTGTTCCTCTCGTCCTCCGTGGAAGGTGGCACATAGCCTTTGTTCTCGTGATCCACATTCTGAATCTGTAGAGAAACGTTCGGGGTAGGATTTAACTTGGCCAAGTCAGCAGGAACAGGGCTAGGAGCAGAGGGGCCCTGGAGAGTGACAGAGGGACCAGGAGTAGAAGGCGGAGGAAGCATCAAATGAAAGGATTCTTCACAAACTGAAACCATAACAAAGGCTTTGAGTACCGGATGATCAAATGTATAGTGGAAGGTGAACTCAGCGTGTTGGGAAGTCTGGCGATGCGAAGCAGGGGAAAGCGGGTGAGGGGCGGAGGGAGCTTCAGGAGGGCGAACTGGAGGCTCAGAGGGAGGTGCAGAGGGAGAGCCACGAGGTCTGCATCAACAGCCTCTGGAAGCCAGGGAATCATCCGAGGAGGAGTCAGAGGAAAGGGGTGACGGAGAGTGATGAGCTCTGCCCCTATAGGAGCCCCGACGATAGCGCATGCGCTGGGGTAAACGAGGCATGGCAGAAGGAGGCAAATGAAGAGGGCAAGAAGGCAGAGAATGCACAGTATCTCTGGAGCAATACTGCGAATTGGTAGAACAGAAATGACTATGTGAGTAATGGAAATCTAGAGTGGTTTCCAAGCAACATACCAGTTCACACCTTCTGCTAGTTTGTGTTCGAGCACTGGGTGTCGAGCAAGAAGACGGAAAAGCAACACACTGAAACCCAGCAGCAGAGAAAACAGGGCAGTCGCCAAGCATAAAATCTCGATCCATGTCAAGAGCCGAAATGAAATAGATGAAGAGCCTCCTGCGAAGACGGTTCCAGAGCTTGTAGTTGATATGGCATGGGGTGGCGAATTGAATGCCACAATAATTGCGTGCGTGAGAGGCCATATGTCCTGCACAGAGGTTCTACCTCGAAAGGCGATGAGGGACTCGAGTCCCATCACAATTAACTGGAGGCAACCGCATCCGGTGCTGTGGAGTCCTGTTGCACCAGTGTGCTACATTCTTGAAGTTTTGAGTCTTCATTGATAATGTTGAGCGATCCATGAATAACAGTTGCAGAGCATTCCACTCCCAAGTTGGCAAGGAGGTCCGCGACTTTGTTTCCATTGCGTCTGATGTGGGAGAAGGAGACAACATTATATCTTTTGATCCAAGCTTCCATAAGTTCCAGCCTAGCCACTAATCTCTAGCAAGTGGAAATCTTGACTGCAGCTGAGCCTGTTAGGAGATGTTGAGCCATCTTGATGAGAACTTGAGAGTCTCCTTCAACAACAAGACGGAAGAGGTTGTGGCTCTGAGCTAAGCAGAGGCCTTGCCAGAGGCCTTCCAACTCCACCAAGTTTTTGGTATCCCAACCAAGATGGCCATAATAAATGAGCAAGGGAGAACCTTTGGAGTCTCTGAAAATTCCTCCAAATCCAGCACACCCTGGGTTGCCTTT
Source organism: Pinus albicaulis (assembly GCA_034641835.2). Classification (NCBI taxonomy): domain Eukaryota; kingdom Viridiplantae; phylum Streptophyta; class Pinopsida; order Pinales; family Pinaceae; genus Pinus; species Pinus albicaulis. Next base: position 120,802,374 of record CM076576.1, read on the forward strand.
AGAAGCCCCATCAAAGTTTAATTGGATCACACCGGTAGGGGGAGGAGTCCAACTATCAGGGATTTGAGAATTGTTTCTAGCAGAGGAAGAAGAGATAGTATTGATTTTGAGTTGCCAGTTCTCCCAGATGGCGCATTCCTTGGGTTTGGAGGGTAAGTCTTCTTCTTTCCAAGGGATGAGAGCAAGAGTCTCTTCGAGGTTATTCCAAAAGGTGTTCCAGATAATCTCCATGGGGGAGGTTTGGTTTCTGAACACCCTTTTATTCCTTTCCTTCCAAATCGTCCAAAATACAAGCCTAGGAATGAGAGTCCACAGAGTGTTGATGAGAGTGCTAGAGAAGGGAGTCATGGGACAGTTGCGGATGTGGTAGATTAAATCGTCTGTGGGTTTAATTTTCTGACAGCGGAAACATAATTTCTCCCATAGAGTGTTGGCCAAATTGCAAGAGATCATTAGATGTTGAGCAGTCTCATGGCTTTGTTTAAAGTTGGGGCATTGAGATGGCCTAGTGAATCCCCTTTTGATTAAGTTATCCCAAGTGAGAATCCTTTTGTGACTGAGGAGCCAGAGAAAGGTCGAAACTTTGGGCCATATGCCAGGAGCCCAGACGCGCTGCCAGATTGGATCTCGTGGATTGGAGGAGGAGAGAAGAAGGGAGTAGGCTTCCTTAGTGGAGAAAACCCCTTTAGGAGAGTGTCCCCATCTAAGAACGTCCGGATCTTCAGTCCATTTGATTCTTCTGTGGCTGAGCTCAGCGTTGATAGTAGCTGTGATGTCGTCCTGAGCACTAGGGGCAATGTGAATAGCTTGCTTCCACTATCTGTAGCCTTTTTCATTCTCCTCAGTCCAGTGTTGATTGACACGATCTTCCTGTTGGATCCTGATATCACCTCCATGAAGATGATTGAGAATTTCCAAGAGTGTTGGTTGCTATTGCCAAGCGTCCGTCCAAAATTTGGCGGTGCCGCCATTCCTGATTTCCCAAAAGCTATGTTGTTGAATCAGGTCGCTGTGCTGCTTGGCGGCGTTCCAGATAAGAGATCCGTAGACTTCAGGGCAAAGGCGGATCAGTTCCTCAGGAGGCCGATTATTGGCATATTTTGCGTTCCACAGTCTAGCCCATGGAGTATCTGGTCTTGAGGTCCATTTCCACCACAGCCTGGCCCCCATGACAATGTTTCTATGAGTAGGGTCCCTAAGTCTGAGGCCCCCTACTTCTTTGCAAACAGTATTCCAATTAACAAGAGCCCATTTCCGGTTTTGACCAGAAGAACCCCATAGAAATCTTCGTTGTAATACTTTGATTTGCTTAAGAACCCATTTCGGGGCGGCCAAGATAGAGAAACGATAAAGAGGCATGGACTGAAGAATAGATTTGATGTGAACAAGACGGCTGGCCATGTTGAGGGTTCTGAAAGTCCAAGAGGAGAGACGGGCTTCAAGCTTCTCAAGCAAGATGTTCCAAGAGGAATGTTTGATGGCTAAATCAATGAGGGGGGCACCCAAATACTTGGCAGGAAGAAAGGCTATGGGAAAGCCTAAAATACGGGCTATGCTAGCTTGAGTGACAGCAGGGGTATTGAAGAAGAAAATTTGAGATTTGGCAGGGTTAACATAGGTTCCCGAGGCTTCAGAAAACGTGTTCAGGAGGGATTTAAAAGCACGGGCCTCGTGGACAAAGGGGTGGCCAAAGAGCATATTGTCATCCACGAATTGTTGGTGGGTAGTAGGAGGGAGGCCATGAAGGGAGATACCTCTCAAAAGCTGAACACGAGAAGCATTTGGATGAGGCGACCCAGACCTTCAGCCATAAGAACAAAAAGAAAGGGAGAAATAGGGTCTCCTTGTCTAATTCCTCTGGTGGGAGAGAAAGGGGGAGAGGGAATCCCATTGATCAGAATGGAGTAAAAGGTAGACGAGATAAGATTCATGACCCATCTTATCCACAAGTGGTTGAAACCAAAAGCTTCCAGAATTCTCTGAATATACGTCCAACTTAATTTATCAAAGGCCTTAGACAGATCGATTTTGAGGAGCATACCTGCTTTTCTACTGAACTTTAAGGAGTGGATGACTTCGTGTGTCAAGATTATCCCGTCTAGGATCTCTGCTTTAAACTAATTCATCTGATGGTAAATTTTGAATTTTTCATTTTGGAAAAAAATTGAATAAACCTCCTATGTCACCAACGAGTCAAAATGCTCCAAAGAAGTTAAGTAAGGACAAGATAAAAGAAAAAACAAATGTAATCATCTTAAGAGAAAGTGGTAAAAGGCTGTAAGCTTTTGATCAATTGAGACAATTCAATATCTCAAAAGAGAATTTTGGTTATCAGATATTTTCTTTTGGAACTTGAAAGACCATCTTTGAAGATTGAGAGACAATCTATGCTTGAAAGGTTGTAGAATCTATAAATTTGACATAATCTAAGTGATTTCCCTTTATCTTATACCTTTGAATGACATTTTGTTTACTAAATTTTTTATTCAGTGATCTTGTACATGTCATGATTCTTCTAGAATTTATGCCTTAAGTGATGCAAGAGCATTAAGGTAGAGCCAACAATGTGACAAGCTGGTCACATGTTGTGGCTTGGGAAGAGGACTAGCAGTCTTAATAATTTGAAGACTTTAGTTTTAAATTATTTTGTTTAAATTTAATTTGGGCTAACATAGCCATATTAATCTATAGGTTAAAAGAATATTTAGATTAGAATTAGTTAGGAATTTAGTTGAATAAATTGTTTCGAAACTGAATAAAAATTTCTCAACCATATGGGGATTTTGGGAAAAGCATAAAAAAAAACCAAATCCACCATTGTGGGGTTCTATCTTCCATAGAGAAAAATGGAGAGAACGAGAGGGAAATAGGTGTGAAAGAGGGTTGAGCAGAGAGTAGGAAAAAATGTAAAACCAACCATCCCAGGGCTTCGATTTTGTGTATTTTCATTTTTAAATAGATTCTAACTATTTTGGATTTTGATTGGGAAATTTGTTTTAACTTGTTTTTTTTATTTCCCTGTCGAAATGAAGAATTGTATTCATTTGTTATTATACATGCGTGTTATCTATGTTAATGCCTAGATAGATTGAGTGAGAGAATGAAGTTCCTGTGAACTTTGCACGGGCAAAGTTGTGGCAGAGACCGAGGGCTAAGTGATGAAGAAAAAACCCAAGAGTAGTATGCGCATTTGTAGACTCGACAAAGCTTAAGAGAGATGGCGTTGAAAGATTCCATAGAGAGACAAAAAGAGTAGCGTCGAGGAAGAAATATCCCAGAACGACAATAGCTAAAAGAAGAGAAAACCGAATAAATAACAGAACACTTAGAAGAATTCCTAAGGAGAAATCGACGGCGAGGATTAAATCGCAGACCCGAATACCAGACATGACTGGTTAAGGTGAGTTGAGGAAGTGTGAAATAGACACGTGTTAGTAGGATGCAATTTCGCATCGGCGATTGAAGTATTTAAGAGTTAAGATATCTCTCAAGTTAATTTGGATAGTTTTCGATGCAAAATGGTATGGAGAAGGATTTGCGTGTACAGTCGGATCCTGCAGATGCCAACGATGGAGATTAAAATCGATTTCGCACATTGCAAAGTTTAGGGGTTAGCATTAAGGACTATCGTAAGGAAAACAAAACATTTTGCGATGTGAAGTGGGAAGGACACATGTTGTCATTGCACATTAGCACACATCGGCAGTTTTAAGGTTTAATGTTAAGAGTTTGCATAGTATAGCGTTTTGGTTGCGATGCGATGTGGGGAGGAAGAAGGATACGATGTGACAAGGAGCAGCCACGTGTCAGCACTGCGCAACAGTGCATTTCGCAAGATTCTGTGGTTTAACATATTTGGTAAACGTTTAAAATTTGTGGGCAATAGACTACGACATGCTATGATTGGTTATCAAGATGTGGGACCCGAGAGCTCCGGTTCCATGTAAATGAAAAGTGATATGGGTTATATGCATTATATTATAAAGAATTTTGTTGATCGTTTCACGTATGTATGTATTTAACTATGATATTTTCCCCCTTTGCGTATAAAGGGAGTTATGTGGGTCCTAACCCATTGGTCCATGAGTATTTGTGTAATTTTCAGTTACAGCTACATTAATTGGTATTAGAGCAACAAGATCTAAGAGGCGGTGTGAAGGAATTTGAACTAGCAAAAGTTGGAAAATATTGCTCATTGATTCTAATGAGGTATTAGAGCTACAACAGCATGGATGAAATATTAGCACTGAAAATAAGGTAAGAATGTTTTGTTTGAGTTTTATTTTGGATTATAGAACTCACAAGTAAATGCTCACACTTAGAAGAGGAGCATAAGATTTTAATAGAGGTAGCAGCAGAAGTAAAAACATCTCAACAAGAAGATTACAACCTTTAAGGGCAGTGATGAAGGGATATAGCAAGTGTTTCCTAGGAGGAAAAAGAAGTGTGGTCCAAACCTAATATTTCAGCTGAGGTTGAAATATAAGAGGAAAATAGTGTTCTCAAGTGTAGATGAGTTGTGAGGGTAAGCCTAGAAGGAGCATAGAGGAGTGCTCAAGGAGGGTTCTAGATTGAGTACCCGTACTTGCTAAAAGACCAACCACAGATGAATTTTGGTGAGTTAAGTTGTAGCGGGAGGAACGGTTACTGCAGAGGTTAGTGCAACTCATAAAGGGTGAAAGAACTCAAGAATATGGAAATTGAAAGTCATAACATAGGTTCAGGAGGAAACCACAAAGTGAAGAAGGAAGATGCCAATACAAATGGCATATGGAAGCAAATCACTGATGAAAAATATAAGAAAGAAATAGTTGATACGAGAACCCATCTTGATCTATTGATAGAGTTGCTACAGAGGAGTTTTGAAGACTAGAGGTGTGGATGATTTACGAGGAAGAAATTGAAATGGCATGGACTGCAGATGAAGAGGGAGAATAGGTTGAATGCTCAAGAAGAATAAGCATTACTTAGAGCATCAAAGTATGAAAGGAAAGGTTTTTCTTGAAGAGTCAAGAAGAAGAAGAAGAGTCACCAAGAGATGAATTGGGACTGGAGAAAAGTACTACACTTGTTTCAAAGACAAAAGAGCTTTGTTGCAGTTCACCAAGTGGATCAGGATGATTCCACAGAGGGAAGAAGAAGAGATGACCACTGATGGTTATCTGAAAGGTTCAAGGCGGAGTCATAACTCAAAATAAGGAATTCAGCAAAGATTCCAATAAAAGACTAAGCATGGAGAATCTTGGTGTGTTATCTACAAAGAGGTTGGTGGAGTCAGCTTGTATAGATGGATTGTTTGTAGTCCATGATGAAAAAAGACGAGTTCATAAAGGAAATAAGACTATGGATACTGATGGCCATAGTAAAGTTTCTAAGGGAGATTATGAAAGATCAAGTAAGAATAAACTTGATAGATAATTAGCTAAGATAAAAGTGCAATTAGAAGTGTTGAGAGAATTCATACAAGGGAGTATGTAACACCAAAGGTATGACTGGGTTCTGTGGAAGAAAAGAGTCAAGTGGAGTCAATTACAGAGCAGGCTGAGATCTGACACAAGAATTCAGCTAGAATAAGAACTCGTAGGAGCTAAGTTACAACATAGGATGTGTGTTGAGGAAGAGGTTTACTTATGTGAACTTGAGCAAGGGTCTATTCTTGGTGATAGTTATAATGAAGATGAATACATGGGATCAACTAATGGTTTCATGGATCCTTGGAAGGATGCGAACCAGCAGAAAGAGCTTATGTTTGAGACAACAAGAGAGGCTATGGATACTTATGATTTTGAAAAAAATGATTATTGTATGTTTCCAGGTGAAATCGGTAAAGAAATACAATTTGTTGATGTTGTCATAAAGGATGAAGGGGGAGGACAGAATCTAAATTTTGTTCAAGAAGAAAATGAGATAGCTGGGTCTCATATACATGCACATGCAAAACTAAGTGAAGACAATGATTTTCAGCCTACTTTTAAAGTTAAAAACAAGGAGGGCTTGGTTTATGATGATGGCCAAGAACAGAAAGAGGAAAAATATGATATCAAGAATTTATATGTTATGCTTGAGAAAGATGAAAAGAAGACTAGTGAAGACTTTCTGAGTCTTGAAAGAGACTTAGAATAGCAAGAGAAATATTTGGTGATTGAGTCATCAAATATGACCACTGGATCTTGTGACTTTAATGCTGACAATTTGAATATGTTTGCAGGTTGCATAGAATACAATCCATCTCTTGGAATTGTCTCAAGTAAAGTTGAAGTTTATCTAGCAAAGTATAATGAGGAAGAAAATTGTCAAGCAAGGTATGATAAAGAGTGTCTTTCTGATGAATACCAAGTTGAGTTGTTGCAGCAGAAGGAATTCATAAGTTCCTTATTTAATGAAGGGAGTAACTTTAATGGAGATGAATTAGTAATGCCCCATGAGATGAAACTTGTCCTTGATGAGGAAAAAGAGGAATTGGCTTGCTTGAATAGCCAAATATAGATTTTTGGATGGACATTTAGGACTGTCATAGAAATAGAAAATCGGAATTTTATTTTGGTTAAATATGAAGAAGTACTGTCACAAAGAAGTTTTCTTAGTAACAAGGAAGAAGAAAGCTATAAAGATGAAAGTGAGATAGATAAAGGAAATTCAGTCCTGGAAGTGGAAAAGACTAAATTGAGTATTAGGATTGGTCAAGAAGCAGAAAGACAACAATGGAATTTTTTTAAGGAAGAGTAAGTGAGTTATGTTGAAACTATAAGAAAGAACATTGAAGAGGTACTTGAAGGGAATCAAGTAATTAGTGAATGGTTGAGTTACTTGTTGAAATAATTTGAACAAGAGAAAGAGATTGCAAAGAATAAGATGTAACCGTTTCAAACTGTAGTTGAAACAGAGATAGAAACTACTTTCCAAAAATTAATTGTGTTAACTAGTATACAGGAAAGAGTGAATAAATATGTTACTGCAATCAGAGAATTAGAAGGAAATTTACTTCTGACAGTACATTTGCAAACAAGGAAAAGAAGAGGGATGTCATAGAGGGAGATAACTTTAGAGATATTTAGGAAGTTTGGGTAGTAGCAAATTCTGAAGTAATATTTGCAGCAATATCTCAGACATAGTGTAGTAGAATGTGTTGGCAGAGGTCTGGAAATAAGATTATATTACAACAGAAGATTAAATTGCAAGAAACCATAGATGAAATATGGGAGTTAATGAAAAATGAAGAGCTACAGCAAAATGAAGAAAGCATTCCACTATGAAATTGTTTGGAAAGTGAGGAAAATTGAAGATAGAGGCAGTGGAGCACTATAGTACAAAGTGTGGATGCCTGGAAGATTTCCGCTAAGGAATGGTGAAGACAGTGCAGCTTATGGACCACAACAAAATAGAGTTTGGGATCTTGGAATATTCAATCATTGAAGACACATGACCAGGAGGTCATGAATTATTTTACCTCGGGAGTCTAATGCAGGAGCATTAAGGTAGAGCCAAAAATGTGACAAGCTGGTCACATGTTGTGGCTTGGGAAGAGGACTAGCAGTCCTAATAATTTGAAGACGTTAGTTTTAAAGTATTTTGTTTAAATTTAATTTGGGCTAACATAGCCATTGTAATCTGTAGGTTAAAAGAATATTTAGATTAGGATTAGTTAGGAATTTAGTTCAATAAATTGTTCTAAAACTGAATAACAGTTTCTCAACGATATGGGGATTTTGGGAAAGGCATAAAACAAAACCAAATCCACCATTGTGGGGTTTTGTATTCCATAGAGAAAAAGAGAGAGAACAAGAGGGAAATAGGTGTGAATGAGGGTTGAAAAAAGAGTAGGAGCAAATGTAAAACCAACCATCCCAGGGCTTGGATTCCACGTATTTTCATTTTTAAATAAATTCCAAGTGTTTTGGATTTTGATCGGGCTCTATGTTTCAACCTATTTTTTTATTTCCCTATCAAAATCAAGAATTGTATTCATTTTTTATTATACATGTGTATTCTTTCTGTTAATGCCTAAAATAATTGAGTGAGAGAATGAAGTTCCTGTGAACTTTGTGTTATCACTCCGTAATTTCTCAAGGTTAAAAAAATAATTTACCGAGGTAACCACAAACCTACTTTTGAGTTTAGGAGCTAGCCCTCCTAAACTCAGAGAGGGCTCTTTCTGTATGATTTAGCTTTATTTGAAATAGAGATTAGGCTAGTTAATACGCACAGAGTTATTTTTTGAATTGGTTTTGGTTGGAAATGCAGAGGAAGACCATTGGGAAATGGAGTCAAAGAGGCTTGGGTGATCAATTTGCAGAAGTATCAAGCTTAAGTGAAACAGGGCAAGGTATACATTACTACTATATCCTTTATATTTGGATGAAATGTAATAAAAGAAGAAGAAATACTTAATCAAAACTAGGGAGAAGTTAATAATTCCCTAATCTGGATATAAGAATAGAGGCTCAATCGAAACTAGGGAGCAACGAAGAATTCCCTAATCTGGATATCAGAAGAAAACATGTATATTACTAATAGTTAAAGGTAGATTGTATGATCCCAAGATATTCTGTAGTAATACTCCTGTTAGACAATTCATAATTAAAAAAACATTAAAATGGAAACAAAGGAAAGCACATATACAATGAGGAAAACTTCACCAGTAGATATGGCACATGAATCCTGAAACAACTACTCTTTTATTAATGCAAATAGTCACTTGAATTTAGTGGACTACATCACCCTGAATGGTGAGGTCCCTGGTTACAAATTCCAACCTCTATTAATTCAAATGATGAAGTATTTATACAAATTCTAAACTAAAATATCTTGAAAAAATATCAAGATTTCTTACAAACATCTACAAGTGTGTTACATAAATAGAACTCAAACATAGGACATTTAAAACTAATTAATCTTCTTGGCACTATCTTTGTAAAATTATCGTGACAAATAAGAGAAATTCAAACTTTATAGCAACTCTTATTTGATGAGGTGGCATCCAAGTCACTAACCATCTTTGAGATTTTTCCTCCCGAATTTCTGAAAAAATAGGGTCCAAAAATCCTTTTTTATATATCAATCTGAGATAGATATGTAAAACTTGAAAGAGGTTATTGTAGATAAATAGGTTTTCGAGAAAAAACTCTCTCCCTTTCCTAAAATTCTACTCCAGTTGTTCACAATAGGCTCTGTAAAACTATGTGTAAAACAGAACTTTGCACAGTCTAAAAAAAAGGTTGTGAAGATGTGCATGTATCTCTCAATCTGTAATACCTGTGCATAACGTGAGATAGGATTTTGTAGGTTGGAATATTAGGAAAATAAACCTCCTCCAGTTTTGCAATATTAATTTCTGATTTTCCACAATATTCTCTTCAAAATGATGACTAAACAGGAATTTTATGTAACAAGTGCTTTCAGATATTGTTTAAAATTTCCAAAACCATAATGGCCGTTAAAAAAGTGAGAGAATTTTTTGTATATGAGGATGTTAGAAAAAAAAATCTCTTTTAGATTTTGAAAAGTATTTCTCATCTGTTTGTTTGTTCCATTTGTCTTCTTTCACCTGTATGCAACCTTCTGCTGAGTAAAAGCCTTTCCTCTTTGTTAGAACATTACTTTCTCTGTCATAATTGTATTTTCTTTTTAGGAAAACCACTCAAATTCGCATTTCAAGAATCTGGAAGAAACAAGTTTTTAACTAGTATTAAAATTGTTTCCTCAAGCTTTTGTTCTGCTAACAACTTGCAAAATAAAACATTTGTTAATGAAAAACCAGTTTGTAGTGAGGCAAGCAATGGCTTTGGGGAATGGGGAAGTCTGTGAAACGAGTTCAGGCTACATAAATTCAATTCTATTGGTAATGGATGTTTTTCACTAATTAACAAAGGTGAGTAATTGAATGTAACAGTGAAGTAGGGTTTTGGAACAATGGTGGCTCAACATATTGGCGCAAGGCTGTAGTGGTTTATCACAGTGGTTCAGGATTTTTATCACATAGTGGACAGGCAGACGATTGGTTTAAACATATTTCAGGGTGGACAGGTAAGTGGTTTATCGTATCACAAAAATTAGTTGGGTGGTTTATGTTTAAGGAATGCGATAAAGCGAGGGATTTCTGTGTGGCAGGGGATAGGCGGTTTACACGGAAGGTGATTAGGCGGGTTATCGCATCGTAAAAAGCTAGTAAGTGGATTGGGACTAATCAATGGGATAAAACGTGGTGGTGCCACGTAGCAGGGAATGGATTTCAAAAAATTCCTATTTCGCATAGATTGCAATGGATTAATGTTCATATGTCGGGGAATTCGATATTGTTTATAAGTCATTGGATCTGGGTGGTGATGATCTGACGGATGGAGGAATAGAGGGAATTAACAGGTTGGGCCTGGGATGAGTCATGCTGAAGTGAGACCCGAGATTATTATTATGCGATAGGTTAATAATACATTATTTTAAACTGATATTAATGGTTTTAATAAAATATGGGTTGAGAAGTATAAAATACAGGAGTTTAAATATTCAATTGGAGGGTTAAATGAATAATGATGCAGGTTTTTAGAAACTACATGGTGATATGTGTTAAAATGTCGGGAAGGGTTTTGAATGAGATTTTATTTAATTTAAAAACTATGTAAAAGTGAGTTTTACATGTTTTAAATGGAAAAGGGAAGTGAATAAGGGAAAAAGGGTTTCTTAACTAGGGGAATGGGTTTTAGAGAGGGGAAATGGGTAGAATATGGGAAAAAGGTTAAAAATGAAGGGGAATGGATATTTTCAAAAGGAAAGGGACTTTTTACAAGGGAAAATTCCTTTTGTAAATGGAATTAGGGTTTTTAACAAAGGAAGGGGATTTCTGAGGGATATTAGTGATATGAAATTACCAACTTAATGCTTTCCATGCCTTGTGATAATTGCCTCAGTCCTACTATGTGCAGACCCTAATGCTGTGTGCATAGGTTGGGTTGGGGTATTGTAAAAGGATCTGAAGGATTAATGAATGCGGAAGGCTATTGAAATCTCTGAATCTGTTGGATCTATGATATTTGATTATGCATGCTCTATGTCATTGGTTTAAGCTGCAAAAGTACTTGTGTTTCTTGTTTATACTACGATCTAGATCTATTATGGTGTGCATAATTCTATATTGAGCTCCACAAGTAACTATGCTAAGTACTTATGCTGCGTTGACAGTTGATCTGACTCTGTTTATTAGACTTTATACAAGAGTAGCAGTGATAGTTGATTTATTGTCCTATATATGTTGTGATTATACTTGATACTATGCTAAGTACTTATGCTACATTAACAGTTGATTTGACTCTGTTTATTAGAATTTATACAAGAGTAGTGATGATAGTTGCTTTATTGTCCTATATCTGTTGTGATTATACCTGATACTACGCACGTGGATGCAAAGGGACTGATAGATCTGGGTTCTGTAATATACGATCTGATATTTATGAGATCGAATTCAGCTCTTCCTGACTTACCTGCCCTCTCCCAGGGTGCGGAAACCTAGTTCTCGCACCCTCCCAGACTACTTCAGGTGAGACTTTGGCCTGCACAAGCAAGTTACTGCCAAAAGGGTCAGTAGTATAGGGGTTGTTGTCAAGCCTTAACCTCTGAACCTGGGACAGGACCCCTCGAGCCAAAAAATGGTTCCGTTGCTGGGACAGGGAGAATTTTGAGAGAGGGATCGGGTAATGCCACGGCTGTATTGGAAACCTGAAAGTAAAGAAATTGATGAATGGTTTGAACAACAAGTTCAGGAATTCGTAGTAAAATAAAACTGTAGTACGAAGTTGACCACCAAAGAGTGGAAGTATAAGTATATTTTCACAGAGATCTATGAGATCTTCTTTGTAACTATTGTGATCGAGCTCTAGGAGTGGCTCGCAACATTGGCCGAATTTCAGAAGTGTTGGAAGGACGACCGAGTTAAGCAGTGGACCCCTGAATTAATCCAACGGCTCGAAAAAATTGATAACACCATCACTCGCACGGTAGATCACTAGGTGGATAGTGTACTGGGAGGATTCGTAACAGAATTTGTCGTCGATCAGTTCGTCTCCTACTCTGAAGCAGAGCAAATATTCTTCAAGGGTTTCAGAGGTAAGTTTCTAAGGACCTTACCACTGCTGACTAAAATATTAATGTGTGAAAAGAGTATTATGTGTAGCCACACTGAATGAATGACCTATGATCTGGATGGGAACACGACACGAAGCAGAAAATACTATCGGACCAACCAGGAAGGAGATAGATCTGTCTACACTCCGGTGAGGGAAGCGGCTATGCAGATCCCTCCAGCCACACCACTCTCAAATCAATATAGGGGTAAGAATTCACCTACACCTCCGCTGCCACCACCGGAAGAAGACATGGCCGTGCATATGAAGTTACCTACCTTTAAGGGTGTAGGAGATGAATATATGGAGCAATTCTAGTTTGTCACAGGATCAGTATGGACTGCGCAGAACGTAGCTAGTGATGCATTGAAAAGGGCACAACTATCCCTTGCCTTTGAAGGAAGAACCTTGGATTGGTACATGGGGTACATCGGCCAGCATGCGAACACAACCATTGACGAGATTAAGGACCCATTGAAACAGCAGTTCAAGCTCAAATAATGGTGGATCTAAAGGATTTCAAGCAAGGGCCTGCTGAGTCTATGTGGGAGGCCGATCAGCGACTAAATAAGGTGATCAAAGAAGCAATATTTCGCTATGATGATAGAAAGCACACAGAATGGTTCATCACCATGTTACTACCTCACTTGCGCATACCTATGGGTCACCAAACTTTCGAATCGCAAGAAAAAGCCTTGGAAGTCGTGATGAAGCTAGAAGCTACGCTTAGGGATGATACCCAGCTGGGCATCCAATAGATCCAAGGGAAATTAGAGGCAATGCACGTAGAGATCTAGAACCTATGAAAGGAACGAGGAGCCGAAGCTAGCCCCGAAAAATGGTGCATATGATGCAAGATGAACAGTCACACCAAGGATAATTTCCCTCTATTAGCAGACTATATGGAGGCAGGAGGACCTAGTCAGTTGCGTCTAGGCTCAAGTGGACCTATGTTGTGGTGCGATGATTACCGCATAGCCGACTTGCACGATATGAACCATTGGCCCCGCCTAGGTGCATATGTCCCAGAACTGAAGAAAAAATGGTGCAGGTTTTGTCGGTCAGTAGGACATGATGAGCAGAACTGGCGTACTTATGATCTGATGATAGATCAAGGAAAATTATATAGGGTAAAAAAGGATCTTGCGTCACCAAGATCTCCTGTAGGCATAGGTGGCTCCCCAGCTAGGGGCAGGGGAGGAGGTCGAGGTGGAAGTGCAGGTTGGGGCTGAGGGTAACTGATCTGTTATAACTGTGGAGAAGTAGAGCACTTTGCAAGAGATTGTCCGAACCCTACAAGACAGTCCTGTCGGTACTGCAAACAGTTGGACCATGTGATTGAAGACTGTCCAATCTTGATAGCGAGGATGCAGGAGAAGCAGCCAACACCTACGTAGAATGTGCAGAGGGTTAAGGCTAAGCTACGAGACAAATATCCAAGCATAAATATGGTAACATGCAGTAGAATGGCTACTAGAGGACTTGAAGAAAAGGTTGTGACTAAATCTTTGATCCATAAAGCGGTTGGCAAACAAGAGGGTTTGGAGCTGAAAAAAGGAAAAGAGACATTCCTAGCAGATCACAAGGATTTTATGGAGATGGAGGGACCTACTTCTTGGCCACCTGCGAACCTTAAGGCAGACGAGGAGGTCAGACCCTTCTTGCAGGCATGTATGAAGTTGTTGCGAAACCCAAAATTTATGGAGAATCTGCAGACATTAATAGAGAGCTGTGCAGTATGACAAAACCTACTCCCAGAAGCTAGGGATGTGCATAAACTATACAGATATAAGAAATGCATCGCTAGGGAGATGCAGTTGACAGCACAGATCGGTGACTATGAAATGGATCAAGTTATTTTTGACCTAGGATCAGATGTCAATGTATTACCTAAACAAACATGGAAACGAATGGGAGAACCTCAATTGGAATGGTATACTATCCAACTGCATATGGCCAATCAGAAGAATATTATACCCTTGGGGAGACTATCAAAGATTGTGGTAGATATCGCAAGGGTCAAGGTCTAGGCTAATTTTGAAGTAATTCAGGTTGTCTAAGATGCGAAACCCTACCCTGTGCTCTTAGGGTTGGACTAGGCCATAGATATGGGTGGTATCATCAACCTAAAGAAGAGAAGCATGGTGTTTGAGAATAACGGTACAAGGGTGATAGTACCATTAGATTCTGTGCAAGGCGAAAGATACAAAAAGCCGGTGCGCGATGATGAGGATGTGGATCACATTTATAAGTTGACTGCGCGGGACGAATATTGGATCAACCCCATGGTGGATGGAATACCTGCTGGGAAAAGGACAGTGAATGCTTCTCCAACTCCGATGGGGAGATATAAAATTGGAAAAACCGGCTACATGGTGTCTCTGCACTATAGTTTCTTTGGGTCACAAAAGGACTTCCACTACGTGTCCTCAGAGGTAAGAGATCTACCTTATTTTCATGGCTCTAGTAATATTAAGGAATTTTTACAAGCATTCAAAGTTGAGGTTCCCAAAGGATGAAGGCTATGGGCCCTTAAGCTAGTCGTGCATGAAGTACCTACGTAGTGATGGTACATGCATAGGGAAGCATTCCAATATTGGGAGGAATGTCGGGCTATGATGATCCTATAATTTGAGGCCCCAGCTGCGGTGTGAGTGAAAACATTCCTTGGGCCGGAAGACCCACACAATCATTTGTTCGCTTGGAAAGAATAGTGGTGCAATAGGACTACAAAGGAATGGGTCCATCTATTTATTCATGCTCTGGGACCACTTCCCACTACATGGTATTTGGATGTGGAGCTACATCAGTGCACCCGCCAATGGGAAACATTAAAATATGACTTTGTGAGAACATTCAGACTGATCAGGGGGACGGAAGCACTTGATGAAGCTCTGCAAGATACTGACACTATGGCATGGGGTGACTCGCACCTATATGTCGCACCTGAAGTACCCATGTGGGAAATGCAGGTACTAAGTATGGTCAATTACCGCGAACTACCCCAAAAGAGGGTAAGGATGATCCAAAATCTGCTTCTGACTCAGAATTGGAAGGGATGCGCACGGTTACCAGGCTGCTTAGGCTGCGAATAGGTAGCATTGAGACGCACCTTACGTTGGCACATATTGAAGAAACAGATACTCCTACAGCAAAGATACAACTGCATTCAATCCTTGACCATGCAGGTTATTACCGAAAGTTCATTCGACAGTACACACTAATCACAGCACCTCTGAGAAGCTTGCTTGCGAAAGCGGTTTGGTTCGGTTTGGATAACACATGTCGGAAGAACACGTCTTTGGTTTTGAAGTACCTAGGGAACAAGCCGGTGTTGAGGAAGGATGCACAAAAGGCATAGGAGTTTATTCCAAGCTCAATAGGTACATTGAGCGCAGATAAGGAGCGGAAAATATCCTCTGAAACAATAAAATATGGTAATAAGCGAAATTTACCGTTGAATGGCGCGGGCAGGTGGCATTTAATGAGGCAATTCCTTCAGATTTTTTACCGTTTAATTGATGTAAGTTTCAGGTGAAGTTTACCCTGCCATTGGATGACCACAGACACCATAAAGTAGGAAGAGTAGCTCAGACAAGGGTTTTGTATCATAACCCGTATGTATTATCTTTATGCTACATGCTTCTCTTGGCTCGTAGCATTATGTTTGTGACTGATCAACCACTCCCGCTTTCAATAGTCCCCCAGAATCGAGATTCCTTTTTCACACTAGATCGATGAATACTAACCCTGCGGGAGCTTCGGCACCTACAGAGCCAGAAATTTCGAAAATCATGGAGATTAAGCGAGAGGACAATGAAATTGATAGGATAATTGCACTCTAGCTTTCGGCGTGTAGGAGTGGTGAAAGAAGCACCGAAGGAACCAACGCGAAAAAAGTGACCCCCCCTTTCAACCCCAAGGAGACCACAAGACCAAGCCAGATAGGCTCAGACGCAGCTACGAAAAGGGATACACAGCTGCCTCCAACTGCCAAAAATGACGCCGAGGCCAAGACTCAGGTCGGTTCGCAGCTAGACCTGAGCATGAGAGGGTTGAACGACAAAGATACCACATCCCCCCAGGGTACGAAGCAGCTAGGCGAGCCTGCAAAAGGACCCCAGAAGAAGCAGTGTGCCCAATGCAAGGGATACGATGAGACGGTTACACTAACTAACGGTGACCTTGAGCAAATTGCGAACACAATTACACTAGCTACAGAGGATAAGCGGGCAACAATAGAGGAGCATCAGAAGGTTGTGATCACCACCATCCAGGCTAAGCTTCACGCCCTCCAGTTGAAGACAGATACGCTGTAGACCGACATAATTCAAGGACAAACTCCCTTGGAAACCAGCAATACAGCACTAGCTACGGAAGAAAGACATCTATGCTCTTTATTAAGCGTTGCCCTTGTAGGAATCCAACTCCAAGAAGGTACAGGGATACAATTGAATCTAGCCAAGCTACCCCACAAGGCATTACAGGGCCTTCACATCGCCATTTTCCAGGAGATCTACCATCGATACCAAAACGTACACCAACAACTTGGTGTGGTCGAGCAAACCATCGCCCAACAGAACGCAGAAGTGCTCCTCGATGTCTCCCAGCAGGCGGAGCTGGAAATAGTGATCCACCAGCTCTGCATGGAGATTATAGAAGAGATCCCAACCGTAGCCACGCCTCGGGCTAAAGTCAAAGGATTGGTTGTATCATTGAAGGCATCCAGGATATAAAATGCAAGTCATTAAGACGCAGCTAGAGTAGCAAATCACCGACTTACAGGCCATATTGCAGCCTCGAATGCCTCCGGAGGTATGAGCCTAGCGCGTTGCGCTGGTGACCGCATCTACAGACACCATTACAGGACAAATAGCTCAGGGTGCCCAGCTACTTGAGGATACCATGCAGTTATGGACCAAGGTCTAGCATGATCCGATCCTCTGAAAAATTAATTAGGAATTGCAGTAGAAGGAGGAATTTTTTGAGCAGATCGGGGCTACCTTACCCACTTTGGTCCCTACACGGCATCCGACTCGTCTAAAGACCAGCAACTCCCTTGAAGCTGAGATTGAGGAACTCTGGCATAAGAAGGCCATCATCAGAGAAAACCTGAAGCCTTGGGCTACTGCCACCTTTCTGTTGGGAAAAATACTGAGAGGGGGGGGTGAATCAGTATTTAGGGCATACTCAAAACTTTATATTTTTTCTTCCTTTAAAACCCATACGCGACTTTCCTGAAACCAACTCGCGTATACATGCGGATATCCTTTATAAAACTTGCGTATATACAGAGATCTTATTATGTGCTTAATTATTTACTTAGATCTATGCATCATTTATTCATCAGATGTTCAGTAAGCATGTGCAGTAATAACAGAATAAACCATCACACATAAACAACACACATGAACACCAGGATTTAAGGTGGAAACCCAATTCGGGAGAAAACCACCGCTGTCTTCGTCTCAGTCTTCAATATTTTATTATAAGGAAAACATTATGTGACAATATGCACAGCACGGAACTCATGCAGCTACAGGCACCCACCTAGGAGGCACCAGCCTTCTCTCATTTACCGTACTCTGGAAGGTACCTTCTCTCGTTTGCAGCCTCTCACGGAAGGCCACTACCTCTGCTCTCGTTTGCAGCACCTCCCTGCGGAGAGCCACTGCACTGGTTACTGGCACATGCAGGAGGGCTACAACCCCCTCCGCGGGGGCTTCGACCTTCGGCACCTCTGTGAGCCACATTTCATCAATTTTCCTCCCAAGGATCCAACAAATTCCCATAACCACATCATCTAGGCCACTTTTCTGTCATGTCTTCAGAATTTGCCCACTCCACACATTTAAACATCTCCAACATTCATCAAACTGAAACTTATAACCCCATCAATTCATTCATTGAATCATCAACCAATCAACCAACAACTTGATCTTAAATTAACATAATCAGCAACATATTCATCATTCAAACAACCCAGTTCTGTATGAATACATCATTGACAGATAGCAGCAAAACAGCAGAACATATCAGACATTACATTCCACTTACTTCAGCAAAACCCTAGATTCCATACGCGCTTTTACTTTACTGAACCTGCGTATATACGCTCTTTCTCAGAAACCAACCTGCGTATACTTCTGTGCATTCTTCAGAAAACCCTAACTGCCCATACGCGCTTTTTCTTAAGCAGACCCGCGTATACACGCGCTTTTACTGAAGCGAACCTGCGTATACATCTGTAACTTTTCAAGACTGTGCAGCTCTTCATATCAGATAAACAACTCAGATTTCATCCTTTACTTCAGAAAGTATTTCGCCTCATCTCAGATCTAAGCATTCCATAAAAAGATCTAGAAAATACATATACATTTCAAATCTAGAGATCCTTCTTCATCATTTTCTTCATAGGTGCATCATAGATTTAGATCTATCAATCAAGAACAGAGTTCATCCATGCAGATATTCCTTAGAGAGTTTTATTCATTCACAACCCTTACTCATGCACACCTTTGCACAATGATCTTCTTCTCCTTCTATATATTTAGCCTTTATCAATACCATGAGTTAAAACCACACCACTTCCAATGGTATTCCTAGACGGGATCACATAGATAATCAAGCACTCAATACAATGGGTCAATACCATGGTAACACCCCTGGATTTATAAATTTAGAGTGAAAATATCCATACGCGTCTTGGCACATATTTTTCCGCGTGCATACGCTACTTCGCCTTAACAAACCCGCGTATGCCTTGTGACATACCTTGTTCAACTTTATTCTGGCACTTTCTGAGTTCCTTTCTTCCGCTACTTCTGAACTGATCTGTAGATACATCAAATTTACATTATTAACAAATTATCAAGTCAGTTTCCATCACGAACAACTTCATTAAGCAGATTCCATCAAAGTCAACACATTGTATCACATTGCCAACAATCTCCCCTTTAACTCATCAAGAAGGTTGTCATCAACTTTATCAAGTAGGTTGCCATCAAGGAAAACACTCTGCATCATATTGCCAACAATCTTATTTCATCAAGTAGGTTGCCATCAACTTCATCAAGTAGGTTGTCATCAAGGACAACATATGCCAACACCTTCAACTCTCACAGGATGTTGATGGTGCTGTGAATAAACTAAGCCAAACCCTGGAGAATGTCATGGCTGTGATAGAGGGACAGACCTCACAAAAGCTTATAGATATTGCACAGAGTGCTGCTGCTCATAGTTAAGAAGTTCTGCCCTCATTCGTCGCAACTCTCAATGAACTGCACGCGTAGGTGGAAACCCTGCCATCACAATGACTCGAGATGAGTCACAAGATTGTGTTGGGGGACTGTTGGAACAGGATCTCCTGCAAGCTGCGAATCTCATTCATTTTTATATAATTTTGATTATATTTAGTCTAGCGCAGGGGTTTTGGGGCGGGTAAAAGCCCCAAAAGCATTGTAACAGGCAAAATGGTAGACCTAGAGTCTGAAAACCATGGTTTGCAGACCACAGGAAAGATTAGGCTAGATCGTTATAAATAGAAGGAAATTTTTTATTTGAAAGGAGAGCCTTGAACTAATATTGGTGCGAATTGTGAATTGGTAGATATGTTTTGGGTTTCGAGGGAAAGGACTCCTGCTGGCTATGTGCACGGAGATCCTCAGTCCTGCTATGTGCGGACCCTGTTGCTGTGTGCACAGGTTGGGTTGGGGTATTGTAAAAGGATCTGAAGGATTAATGAATGCGGAAGGTTGTTGAAATCTCTAAATCTATTGGATCTTTGATATCTGATTATGCATGTTATATGTCATTGATTTAAGCTGTGAAAGTACTTTTGTTGCTTGTTTATACTACGATCTAGATCTATTATGGTGTGCATAATTCTATACTAAGCTCCGCAAGTAACTATGCTAAGTACTTATGTTGCGTTGACAATTGATCTGACTCTATTTATTAAACTTTATTCAAGAGTAGCGGTGATAGTTGCTTTATTGTCCTATATCTATTGCGATTATACCTGATATTGTGCACGTGGATGCGAAGGGACTGATAGATCTGGGTTTTGTAATATATGATCTGATATTTTTGAGATTGAACAAATCTTTTCCTGACTTACCTGCCCTCTCCTAGGGTGTGGAAACCTGGTTCTAGCACCCTCCCATACTACTTCGGGTGAGACTTTGGCCTGCACAAGCAAGTCACTGCCGAAAGGGCGTAGTATAGGGGTTGTTGGCAAGCCTTAACCTCCGAACCTGGGTTAGGACCCCTCGAGACAACAAATGGTTCCATTGTCGGGACAGGGAGCATTTTGAGAGAGGGATTGGGTAATTCCAAGGCCATATTAGAAAGCTGAATGTAAAGAAATTAATGAATGGTTCGAACAGCAAGTTCAGGAATTCGTAGTAAAAGAAAACTGCAGTACGAAGCTGACAACCGAAGAGAGGAAGAATAATTATATTTTCACAGAGATCTACGAGATCGTCTTTGTAACTATTGTGATCGAGCTCCAGGAGTGGCTCGCAAGGTTGGTCGAATTTCAAAAGTGTTGAAATGATGAGGGAGTTACGCAATGGACCCCTGAATTGATCCAACAACTCGAAAAAAATGATAATACCCTCACTCGCACAGTAGATCACTGGGTGGGCAGTGTACTGGGAGGATTCATAACATAATTTTCTGTCGATCAGTTCATCTCCTACTCTGAAGCAGAGCGAATATTCTTCAAGACCCCTCGAGCCAACTGATTGTGGCTTTTTTAACAAGCTGCACACACTCTTATTTGAAAAAGTAAAATAATAGCAGTGGCATTTGAATGTGCAACAATTTCATGATCCATTTTAGTGGGGTTCATATTTAATATTCATTTTTTGATCTTTGTTTCTTCTTTTCCTTTGATTTTTCTTTTACGACTTACCCTATTTTCCTTTTTTAAATATAAGAAAACATTTGCAGAAAGCAAAGGTATGTACAATATTACAATATTTTAACATAGAAAATTCAAAATTATGAATCCTATTATTATAGGACCCTAACAGTGGGTTCACATGGTGATGGCATCTCCTTGTGAGATGTCAAGAACATCGTTGACTAGTAGCCTAATCCATTGGGCCAATCCCAAGCATGCATATGCTTTTTTGTATAATCTCTGTGATTGAAAATCTTGAACTGAAATTGAACTTTTTCCTATAAACTAAAATCTGATCTGAAACTAAAAGGTGTTGCAACCTTCAAACTAGATTACTAAATCATCAAGACCTTAGAGCCTTCTTCTCAGTTATGAATCTTAATGACTTATTTCAATACTTGCTTGAAAACTGAAATTGAAATAAACTAAAATTCTACCTACTTACTCTAATCGGTTGTCCAGCTGTTGGTTAGATAAAATGAAAGAGCCAATGCAACCATTCAAGCATTATATACATTGAGTTATTCTATTGCATGTGCTTTTTGATTGTCAAAAATGTAATTCTGCAAACCATTAGAAACTTGTCAACAGATGTAAAGATGAGGAAATACTCAATTTCATTTGTTGACTATGTAAACTGTAAAAAAGGATCTTCCAAAGTGTATGTACAACTGTTAAAATGTTCTAAGAAATTGTACATGTGTTTCTGGTGGCCTCCATACCATGAAACTGAAATGTTATCTTCATCTTTATTTCCTTGCAAACTTTTAGATAAACTTTGTGATGATATTTATACTGATGGAAATGTCTGTTTGAGGAAAATTTTATCATCTTGATTTTTAAGCTCATAATAATTTAAAGTAGAAATATTTTTACTCCATTTATTATCCAACACAATAGCTATTGGATCATGAAAAATTTGGAAGGATTGTTGCAACCTATTGGATATGGGTTTCAATGAGACTTCATAGATTTCTGTAAACTACTCATCCTTTTCTTTGGAGATATTTTAACTATTTTCTTTTAAAAATTGAAATGATTAAAAAATCAGTGGTGAATAACTTTCATGTGTCATCTGATCATTTATTTCAATGGAATTTGAAAACTGTAATTGTGAAACTGAACAATCCTGATAAAAAAATTCATTGTTTTCTTTGTTGTCCATAACAATCTCTAAAGACATATGATTTTTTATTGCATTAAAGTTGTCTTTGATGAACTGAAATGAAGAAAAACAAAGAGGTAGAGATCCATGATTTACTTCCCAATTTTCTGCATTTTCTTCTTCACTCTCATGGCTGATCTGTATTGGTTGATCACTGTATTCTAGCTGCTGAAACTGAGTTTCCTCATCCCACAAACTAGTTCTGATTGCTCTGTAAAGTTAGCTTGAGTTTGGAGAACATAACTATCATCATAATGATCATACTTAGTAAAATCATCAAAATAAGGAATTTCATCAAACATACACATTAGATCAGCAAATGTCTTCTCTTCATATTGATCTATAAGTCCATTTTCTGATCTACGGGAGTTGGGATTAGCAAAGTGTTCCTGGTCAATAACCTCTTCTTTTTCTGCATGATGATCTTGAACAAAAAATTCATCTTTCATGGTGATCTTCTATATCATTTCTTTTATTTTACTTACCAAAATGTCAAGTTTTACCTCTGCAATGTTGTTCTTGTCTCCTTCCGCTTTCAACTTTTCCTTTCTTATTTGCAAATTAACTTCTACATCAATTGCAACATTTTGCATCTGTTTAAGTGTTTCTGAATCTCTTTCTCTTAACTGAAATTATATTTCTAGATCAAAGGCACTTGGGTAATGCAAGAGAGATGAATTAGGAGGAGGTATTATATTTTCTGGCATTGAATAATAAACTTGATTAAATCTGGCAGAAAATTGGTGTATTGACTCATTTGGTTGTCTTTTCAATCGATTATATTCTTCTATGATTATGAAAAGATTGATTTTGATTATCCATTTATAAAGGAAAATTTTGGAAAGCTTGCAATAGGAAAATTCTTGAACCAAATTTTAACTTTACTTTCCAAAGAAAGAGCAAAAAGCCTAATATTAACAACATCTTCATCAATATCAAATAAATCCATATAATTTTCAAAACCTTGAATATGTTTTTCAGTAGTGATGTTATCATTTTCTCCATCAAACCGGGGGAGGTATTTGTAATAATTATCAGGGAAATTATGGAGTAGAGGAGGTAAGATGAGGGGCTTATATCTATCAGGAACTTTACAAGGTACAAGAATATGTATAGGAATTGTAAGATCAGTCTTGATTGCTTGAGGCTTATCAATTGGAAAATGATCATCATTAGTTCCATCAGAAATTTGCTCAAAAGGAGAATTAATATTTACACTCTTCAAAGGAAAATAATCAAATATTTGTCTAAGATCATCACTAAAATACAATATACATTAACAAAACTTCTTGATAAGAAATAACATAATTTCTTGGATTAAGATCCAAGTTGAAAACCTAATATTCCCATGATGTTCTTCCAGGTTCATTTCTCCAGTGGAGTCTTGATTTTGAAACTGATTTGAATTGGGGTCACCAGGTGGATGATTTAAACCCTTGTGTGTCTGATCACTCTACACCATCATAGATCATATCTGATCCTTGTATAATCTTTTTGAAGAAGATGTTCTCCTATTATGGTTTCCACTATGTTATCACTCAGTAATTTCTCAAGGTTAAAGAAATAATTTATCGAGGTAACCACAAACGTACTTTTGAGTTTAGGATCTAGCCCTCCTAAACTCAGAGAAGGCTCTCTGTGTATGATTTAGCTTTATTTGAAATAGATATTAGGATATTTAATAAGTACAAAGTTGGTTTTTTAATTGGTTTTGGTTGGAAATGCAGAGGAAGACCATTGGGAAATGGAGTGAAAGAGGCTTGGGTGATCAATTTGTAGAATTATCAAGCTTAAGTGAAACAGGGAAAGGTAGAAATTACTACTGGATCATTTAGATTTGGATGAAATGTAATAAAAGAAGAAGAAATACTTAATCAAAACTAGGGAGAATTTAAGAATTCCCTAATCTGGATATAAGAATAAAGGCTTAATCGAAACTAGGGAGCAATGAAAAAATCCCTAATCTGGATATCAGAAGAAAACATGTAGATTAGTAATAGTTAAAGGTAGAGTGTATGATCTCAACAGATTCTGCAGTAATACTTATGTTAGAAAATTTAGAATTAAGAAAACAATAAAATGGAAACAAAGGAAAGCACATATACAATGAGGAAAACTTCACTAGTAGATATGGCACATGAATCCTGAAACAACTACTCTTTTATTAATGAAAATAGTCACTTGACTTAGTGGAATTCATCACCCTGAATGGTAAGGTTCTTGGTTACAAAATCCAACCTCTATTACTTCAAATGTTGAAGTATTTATACAAATTCTAAACTAAAATATCTTGAAAAAGTATCAAGATTTCTTACAAATATCTACAACTGTGTTACATAAATAGAACTAAAACATGGGAAATTAAAAACTAATGAATCTACTTGGCACTACCTCTGTGAATTGCTGGTGACAAAGAAGAGCAATTCTAATTTGATAGAAACCCTTATTTGATGAGGTGGCATCCAAGTCACTAACTGTCTTTGAGCTTTTTCCTCTCAAATTTCTGAAAAATAGGGTCCTGAAATCCCTTTGCATATATCAATTCGAGATATATATGTAAAACATGAAATAGGTTATTATAGATAAATATTTCGTCGAGAAAAACTTCTCTCATTTTCCTAAACTTCCGCTCCAGTTGTTCACAATAGGCTCTGCAAAACTGTGTAAAACATAACTTTGCACAGTCCAAAACATAGGCTGTGAAGATGTGCATGTATCTCTCATTATGTACTACCGGTGTATAAAGTGAGATAGGCTTTTGTAGGTTGCATCTTAGGAACATAAACCTCATCCATTTTTGCAATATTAATTTCTGATTGGCTACAATCTTCTCTGCACAATGATGAATAAACAGGAATGTTCTGTAAAAAGTGCTTTCAAATATTGTTTGAAATTTCCAAAACCATAATGGATATTAGAAAAGTGAGAGAGGTTTTTGTATATGAGGATGTTAGAAACAAAAACCTCTTTCATATTTTGAAAATTATTTATCATCTATTTTTTTGTTCCATTTTTCTTCTTTCATCTGTATGTAACCTTCTGTTGAGTAAAAGCCTTTCCACTCTGTTAGAACATTACTGTCTATGTGATAATTGCATTTTTTTTAAGGAAAACCACTCGAATTCTCATTTTGAGAATCTGGAAGAAATAGGTTTTTAAATAGTATTAAAATTGTTTCCTGAAGCTTCTGTTCTACTAAAAACCTACAAAATAAAACATTTGTTAATGAAAAACAAGTTTGCAGTGAGGCAAGCAATGGATTTGGGGAATGGGGAAGTCTGTGAAACGAGTTTGGGCTACGGAAATTCAATTATGTTGGAAATGGATTTCTTTCAAGAATTAACATAGGTGAGTAATTGAATGTATCAGTGAAGCAGGGTTTTGGAACAATGGTGGCTCAATGTATTGGCGCAAGGTTGTAGTAGTTTACCATAGTGCTTCAGGATTTGTATCGCATAGTGGACATGCAGACAGTTGGTTTAAACATATTTTCAGGGTGGATAGGTAAGTGGTTTATGACATCAGAAAAATTGGTTGGGCAGTTTATTTTTAAGGAATGCGATAAAGCGAGGTATTTTCGCGTGGCAGGGGATAGGCGGTTTACACAAAAGGCAATTAGGCGGGTTATCGCATCGTAAAAATATGGTAAGTGGTTTGGGACTGATCGATGCAGTAAAACATCATGGCACCACGTAGCAGGCAACGGGATTCAAAAACTTCCTATTTCACATAGATTGCAATGGATTAATGTTCGGATGTTGGGGAATGCGATATCGTTTATAAGTCATTGGATCTGGGTGGTGACGATTCGATGGATGGAGGAATAGGGGGAATTAACAGACGGGGCCTGGGATGAGTCATGCTAAAGTGGGACCTGGGATTTTTATTATGTGACGGGTTAATAATACATTATTTTAAATTGATATTAAGGGTCTTAATAAAATATGGATCGGGAAGTATAAAATACAGGAGTTCAAATATACAATTGGAGGTTTAAATGAATAATGATGTGGGTTTTTAGAAACTACATGGTGATATGTGTTAAAATGTCGAGAAGGGTTTTGAATGAGATTTTATTTATTTTAAAAAATACTTAAAAGTGGGTTTTACATGTTTTAAATGGAAAAGGGAAGTGAATAAGGGAAAAAGGGTTTTTTCACTAGGGGAATGGGTTTTAGAGAGGGGAAATGGGTAGAATATAAAAAGGTTAAAAATGAAGGGGAATGGATATTTTCAAAAGGAAAGGGACTTTTTACAATGGAAAATGCCTTTTGTAAATGGAATTATGGTTTTTAACAAAGGAAGGGGATTTCTGAGGGATATTAGTGATACGAAATTACCAACTTAATGATTTCCATGCCTTGTGAGAATTTCCTCTGCCTACCCTTTCTTTATCCTAACATTTTTATTTTCTTTGTTTCTTTTGGGTGCATTTGAGCTTGCAGACCCTTTAGTTTTTCTTTGAAAAGAAAATATATAATTCTATCTTATGACTTCCAATGGCTCAGATTAAACTGTTGAGCTCATTATTATTCTCTATCTAACTACTGATCTGCCAAGGTTAAACAGTTTGGCTAGATCTTTATTCTCTAACTATCAACATGAAATTTAAAATATGATTAAGTCAGGATTAAGTTGTTTGAACCTCATGGATTGTGGCATTTTTAACATGTTGCACACTATCTTATTTTCAAAATAAAACTAATAGTAGTGGCATTTGAACGTGTAACACTTTCATGATCCATTTTAGTGGGGTTCATATTTAATATTCCTTTTTTTATCTTTGTTTATTTTTTCCTTTGGTTGTTCTTTTACGACTTACCCTCTTTTCATTTTTTAAAAATAGAAAAAAATAGCAGAAAGTGAAGGTATGTAAAATATTACAAGATTTTAACGTTGCAAATTCAAAAATATGAATCCTATTATTATAGGACCCTAACACTTCGCACAAGAAAAGTTGTGGCAAAGACTGAGGGCTAAGAGACAAAGAACAAACCCAGAAGTAGTCTGCGCATTCGCAGACTAGACAAAGCTCAGGAGAGATAGTTTTGAAAGATTCCATAAAGAGATAGAAAGAGTAGCGTGGAGGAAGCAGTATCGCGGAGCGGCGATAGCTGAAAGAAGAGAAAATAGAATAAAGAACATATCACTTAGAAGAATTCCTAAGGAGGAATCAACAACAAGAATTAAATCGCAAAGTCAAAGACCAGAAATGATGGTTAAGGTGAGTTGAGGAAGTGCGAAACGAACATGTGTCGGCAAGGCATTGACTATAGAATTATTTAAGAGTTAAGATATTTCGCAAGTTAAGTTGGATATTTTGCGATGCAAAATGGTATGAAGAAGGAATTGCGCAAACTGTCGGATCCTGCAGATGCCAAGGGTGGAGATTAAAAGCGATTTCTCACATCGTAAAGTCTAGGGGTTAGCATTAAGGATTGTGGCAAGGAAAACAAATCATTTTTCATTGCGAAGTGGGAAGGACACGTGTCATCATTGTGCATTAGTGCACATTGACGGTTTTTTGGTTTAACATTAAGAGTTTGCACAGTATAGCATTTTGGTTTCGATGCGATGCGAGGAGGAAGAAGGATGTGATGTGACATGGAGTAGCCACATGCCAGCACTGCACAACAACACATTTCACAAGATTTTTTGGCTTAATGTATTCATTAAAGATTTAAAATTTGCGCGCAATAGACTATGACATGCTGTGATTGGTTATCGAGATGTGGGACCCGAGAGCTCCGGTTCCGCATAAATGAAAAGTGATATGGGTTATATGAATTATATTATAAAGAACGATGTTCATCATTTCGTGTATGTATATATTTGAATCTGATGTTTTCCCCCACTGCATATAAAGGGATTTATGTGGGTCCTAACCCACAGGTCCACGTTTATTTGTATAATTTGCAGTTATGGCTACATTATTAAGGTGTTTCCTTTACAACATCTGATGCAATTGCTAGTATAAATTTTTCCATGGAATTAACACACGCATTTTTTTTATCAGATATTTTCTATTGGAACTCGAAAGACCATCTTTGAAGATTGAGAGACAATCTGTGCTTGAAAGGTTGTAGAATCTGTAAATTTGACATAATCTAAGTGATTTCTCTTTATCTTCTACCTTTGAATGACGTTTTGTTTAGTAACTTTTTTATTCAATGATCTTGTATATGTCATTATTCTTCTAGAATTTATGCCTTAAGGTAGTTCCTTTGCAACATCTGATGCAATTGCTAGTATAAATTTTTCCCATGGAATTAATACACATTTCTTGATTTATATAAATTTTTCCCATGGAATAGAATTAATACACCTTTTCCTTTACTACAAGAAGCTCTAACAATACTGTTTTCCTTTGTCCAAGTATTTTGAATTGATGGGTTGATTGATGCAGGAGCATTAGCTCCGAAAAACACCTTGTATTCTATCTAAGCTAGGGGGTTTCATGTTTTGAAAGAAATATTAATTTTCATGTAAATATTAATATTATTTGAGTGATTAATTAATTATTTGTGAGAAATTGTAAATGTGAGAGAAATTAGTTTCTAGATTATTTAGAATTAATGAGGGAGCCTAAGTTGGAATTAGTTTCTAAGTTTTAGGGATAAGAATCTATCTTTTAGGGATGTTGAGAGATTTAGGGATTTGTTGAGATATTAAGGGGATTGAGCATTTAATTAGATCATTTTTAAAATTGTATAAATAGGAGGGGGTTTTGAGAGAAAAACACATTGAGATTGTGAGTGAGTGTAAGTAGAAAGTGAGAAGTTTTCTGCTTGGACGCCTTCGGGTAGTTTGTTGAGGGCCATCAATCTGGAATATCTGGCCAAGAAGGAAAATTTGTAAGTAATTTTGGGTTGTTTTAAATGAAAGTGTTTTCCAAGATTATATGTGTTGATTGATTGATCAGTTGCTGTGATTGAGGTTTCAAATGGAGGTGCGCATGTAGAGTATTGATGTAATTATAGATTTAAGAATCGATTTTATGAATCTGAGTGAGAGAAATTGAACTTTCCATTCTATACGGTGATAACACACTTGAATTTGGCAGAAAGACGTTGAAATTCTTATGATAAGCTTTGTAGATAAAACTATGCACATAAATTAGCAGAATCGATGTTGTTAATATCAGTATTCAGTTATTAATGAGATGCAGATGATGCAGAGTTCAAATGAATGTAATTACCAAGTATTACACAGTAATCTGAAAGCATTCATTATGAATTGGAACGAAACAAGGCTCATCTCTGCAAATTTCTCTCTTCAGAATAAACACATTTGTGTGCCAGTGAAAAGTTATTTGAACATTCCCGAGAGATCGAAATTCTTTAAATTGCAGAGTTCGATTCTGACATCAATGGGAATCGGACAAGCACTCTAGGTTAGATTGGCAGAATCAATGAGATTCTGGCCTTGGAAGTTGCCAGCAAAGACCCTATGAAACTTCTGAAATACAATCATAATGCAGAGAGAGTAGAAATTATTTAACGCAGAGTTAATTTGCAGATTGTTGAATGAAGAACTATGAAGATCGATTTAATTTTTCAGCGCAGATAGAAGTATGAGGAGACAGTTTGTTTGCTGTGACAAGTCGATGAATTTCAATCCTGATATAGAGTGATGCATTTCTGGATCGAATCAAATTTAAAAGCCTGTGATATATTCAAATTCCAATAAGTTGATTTCCAGTTCTGGTTTGATATTTGCAGAGCGCCATTATAATGAAGAGACAAACTTTTTAAAGTGTGAGTAATCAACACAGGACAATTGAATAAATGGGCACGTTGAAGATTTGAGGGAACGGTAAGTAAGTTAATTTGCAGTAAGTTAATTTGCCCATTTAAATTCTGGTAAATTGTAAGTTTGGGAGTGCTGGCATTAAGAGGTAAGCAGTTTCAAGTGTGGGTGTAGAATGGTTGAAGAATGTATGAATTTGAATTGAATTCAGTTAATAAATTGAGATCTGGAATTGTTTGACAAAATCGACTGTAAATATTGAAAGGAAATACCTGTGTTGATGTGAGATCACTGGGTACGCTGTAAGGGAAAGGTGCACAGAATTAATGAACTCAAAGTTGATCCTTGACATTTGTGCAATTGGAAAAGGGAAGTCAAAGAATTTGAAGAGCGATGAGAAAGGTAAGTGCGTTGTTGATATATGCTGAGCTGGATTGTGAATGTGTTGATTTAATGAACCAATATCAAAGCTAATGGAATGAGGCGCATCATGAATTTGTGTAAGGCGTTCCTGGAGTTAATCCAGTGATCTGTGTGGGTTGATGTCCTTTGAGAAAAGGATGGATGGTATTATAGTTTCTTATGGTTTGATTGAGTAAATAATGTTAAGATTGTTTCAAAGGAACAAGAGTATATTTCTTTTGTTGGCTTATGATTGTATCCAATATTAAAAGTCATGTGAATTTGTGGTGGTAGAATGGAATTGAGGGACTAATGAGATATGGAATATGGATTGTGGGAACATTTGAATAGTTAGTTGTTTGACAATTTGATGCTTATGAAATGGTTGTAATGAAATTCAGGGATTGGTGTTTTTGATTTGAGCCCGAAAATTTGGCTTGACATGTTTGATATGTGTTATTATTAAAGATCAGGTTAATGCAGGCTTGGCACCTGCATCAAATTTTTGGTATCAGAGCTTGGCTCTGTTGAAATGAAAAATGTTTGTTTCTGAATGAAGACATAAATTTTTGTTGAAGAATTGAAATGTATTTTGAATGTGTGATGAATGATGGAAAGGAAGATCAGATTTGAAATCTGATATGCGGCATACACAATTGCAAGTGAACAGGATGGCAGAAGTGAAAGGAGGACAAGATCATGCAAGATCTTAAAGGTGAGATGATTTTTCTGATTTGAAATTTATGAATTGAAGTTTATGGTTGCAGAGTAGACGATGGCAGTGAACCTGACATTCAGTTAAAGGCTGGATATGAAGGACAATTGCAGTGTCCTGAAGAAGAAGGTGAGTTGAAGAGATAGCCTAGAGAGTGAGCAGAGGAGAGTGCTCAAAGGGTTCCAGAGGTAGTGAACCAAGTACTTACCAATAGACTGAGTGAGGAGAGCTTGGTGAGGTAAGTGGCGGCAAGACAGGAGAGCTTGTTGCTGAGGCTAGTGCAACTCATGGAGAAGATGATCATGGAGGATTAGAAAAGAGGTTCAGAGAAATGCCATAAAGGTGAGATGACTAATGAAGTTCGAGAAAGAGAGATTTCAGTAATGAAGGTAAAATTGGAGGTACTAGAAGAATGGCTGCAAGAGCAGGAAGATCAGAATAGAAAATGGAACTTTCCACTGAAGGGAAAGAGAGTGATTTGGCGACAATTGCAGGTGAAGTTGAGGCAAATTGTGATTGCCTTGTTGAAAAAGGAACTTAGAGTTCTTGAACCAAATATGGAATTTGAAGATTCCACACGCAGATTTGTTCAGAAGGATGTGTTGGAGGAAGCAGTCAAGACTGAAAAGTCTTGTGGTTTTAAAACTGACAAGTTGTGTATGTTTGCAGGTATAGTACAGGGAGATGAACAAGCTTTAGAGTTTGTTCAAGAAGAGGTGAATATGAAGGCTATTCATATCAATGATGAGATAGCAAGATCTTAGAAGGAGATGAAGACGAAGGAGTCTAATCAGGATGATGGTGCAGAGAGAGAAGGACCAGCTGATGATTGGTCACGAGCTGGTGAAGGTATGGAAAATTATGTAAAGTTTCTGAGTTCTACTCCTAATGAAATTGTTGAGTTGTATAGGAAACTAGATCTTCAGAGAAGAGAATTGGAGAGATAGAGGACTTATGTGCAAGATAATTTGCTGAGGAAGCAAGGCAGGAAATTTTTCATGAAGGACAGTCATGGAGCAGAGGATGATAAGAAGGCGAGACTAGCTGACAGTCTCATGGTGAATGAAAATCAACATACTGATGTGCTGACAGAGGAGTTGGAAAGGAACTCAGAGCAGCATACTGAAGTGTTGCCAGAGAAATCTGAGGAAAAATCCAGTGAAGATTTTTTGAGTCCTGAAGAAGACTTGGAGCTGTAGAGAGAAAACTTGATGACTGAATCGACAAGTGAGTGTTATGATTTTGATGCTGACAATTTGATTGTGTTTACAGATGATGTAGAAGACAGTCCATCATTTGGGATTGTCTTGGAAGAAGAAGAACTGTTGTAGGTAGAGGATGATATAGTCATGTCTCATAAGCAGAGGCTTGTTACCGTGGGTGACAAGAAAGAGTTGGCTTGTCTGGATAGCCAAGAAAAGACTGGTGGACAAAATTTTGGAGCTGCTACAATGATAGAGGATGAAGCTACAGTGTTTGCAAAACTTGATTGGATTGCCAGAATCAATCAAGATGATGATGGACAATTACTGAAGATTGTCGAAGGGGTAGATGAAGATTATGCTGGAGTTAATTTGTAGCATGTTGATGAAATGCTGAAATGTTTGCTGGAGACATTTGAACCAGAGAAAAAAGTTGCAGATAAAATAGGAGCAGATGACGCGCAAAAGAATGTTGCAGAGGGACAGGAAGTTTGGGAGGTCGCAACATTTATGGTGGTAGCTGAAGCCACATCCATAGTGACAGCTAAAGTAACATGTTTTATTGAAGATGCTGGAAACAATCAGCAGACAGAGGATATACTGGACAGAGAAATTGAGTTGATAAGGAGGTTAATGATGAAAACGTCTCAGAGAAAGACAGTAGCAAGAAAGAAAAGGAGTGACAACAAGAGGAAGACAGTAGCAGATCTTGAAGGCAAAGCAAGTGGAGCATTACAGCACAAAATATGGAAACCTGGAGGACAACAGCAGATAGCAACAGCAGTAAAGCAATTGACAAGCAAGGAAAGATTACAAAATAAAATTTGGGATCCAGGAGGAAATATCCAGACTTATGACCAGGTGGTCATGAATTTTCTTACATGGGGAGTCTGATGCAGGAGCATTAGCTCCGAAAAACACCTTGTATTTTATCTAAGCTAGGGGGTTTCATGTTTTGAAAGAAATATTAAATTTCATGTAAATATTAATATTATTTTGAGTGATTAATTAATTATTTGTGAGAAATTGTAAATGTGAGAGAAATTAGTTTCTAGATTATTTAGAATTAATGAGGGAGCCTAAGTTGGAATTAGTTTCTAAGTTTTAGGGATAAGAATCTATCTTTTAGGGTTGTTGAGAGATTTAGGGATTTGTTGAGATATTAAGGGGATTGAGCATTTAATTAGATCATTTTTAAAAATTGTATAAATAGGAGGGGGTTTTGAGAGAAAAACACATTGAGATTGTGAGTGAGTGTGAGTAGAGAGTGAGAAGTTTTCTGCTTGGACGCCTTCGGGCAGTTTGTAGAGGGCCATCAATCTGGAATATCTGGCCAAGAAGGAAAATTTGTAAGTAATTTTGGGTTGTTTTATATGAAATTGTTTTCCAAAGTTATATGTGTTGATCGATTGATCAGTTGCTGTGATTGATGTTTCAAATGGAGGTGCACATGTAGACTATTGGTGTAATTATAGATTTAAGAATCGAATTTATGAATCTGAGTGAGAGAAATTGAACTTTCCATTCTATATGGAAATACCACACTTGAATTTGACAGAAAGACGTTGAAATTCTTATGATAAGCTTGGTAGATAAAACTCTGCACATAAATTAGAAGAATCAATGTTGTTAATATCAGTATTTAGTTATTAATGGGATGCAGATAATGCATAGTTCAAATGAATGTAATTACCAAGTATTACACAGCAATCTGCAAGCATTCATTATGAATCAGAAGCAGAAGCTCATCTCTTTGCGTTCTCTCTTTAAGATAAACACATTTGTGTTAGTGTGAAGAAATTCTTTAATTTGCGAGAGATCGAAATTCTTTAAATTGGAGTGTACTGGCAGAGTTAATGGGAATCGTGCAAGACTTTGTAGTTCGATTGTGAATCAATGGTCCCGGCCTTTTAGATTTAAACAAAACTCTGAAGCTTCTGAAACCCAATCATAGCGGAAGGTAAGTGTTAGCGAGAGTTGGTGCAGATTGTTGAATGAAGAACTATGGAGATCGATTTAATTCTTCAGCGCAGATGGAAGTATGAGGAGACAGTTTGTTTGCTGTGACAAGTTGATGACTTTCAAGCATGATATAGAGTGATGCACCTCTGGATCGAATCAAATTTAAAAGCCTGTGTAATTTAAATTCCAAGAAGTGGATTTCCAGTTCTGGTTTGATATTTGCATAGCGCCATTATAATGAAGAGACAAAATTTTTAAAGTGTGAGTAATCAACACAGGACAATTGAATAAATGGGTATGTTGAAGATTTGAGGGAACGGTAAGTAAGTTAATTTTCCCATTTAAATTCTGGTAAATTGCAAGTTTGGGAGTGCTGGCATTAAGAGGTAAGCAGTTTCAAGCGTGGCCGTAGAATGGTTGAAGAATGTATGAATTTGAATCGAATTCAGTTAATAAATTGAGATCTGGAATTGTTTGACAAAATCAACTGTAAGTATTGAAAGGAAATACCTGTGTTGATGTGAGATCACTGGGTACGCTGTAAGGGAAGGGCGCACAGAAACAATGAACTCAAAGTTGATCCTTGACATTTTTGCAATTGGAAAAGGGAAGTCAAAGCGTTGAAGAGCGATGAGAAAGGTAAGTGCGTTGTTGATGCTGAGCTGGATTGTGAATGTGTTGATTTAATGAACCAATATCAAAGCTAATGGAATGAGGGCGCATCATGAATTTGTGTAAAGCGCTCCTGGAGTTAATCCAGTGATCTGTGTGGGTTGATGTCCTTTGAGAAAAGGATGGACGGTATTATAATTGCTTATGGTTTGATTGAGTAAATAATGTTAAGATTGTTATAAAGGAACAAGAGCATATTTCTTTTGTTGGCTTATGATTGTATCCAATATTAAAAGTCATGGGAATTTGTGGTGGTAGAATGGAATTGAGGGACTAATGAGATATGGAATATGGATTGTGGGAACATTTGAATAGTGAGTTGTTTGACAATTTGATGCTTCTGAAATGGTTGTAATGAAAATGCCAGGGATTGGTGTTTTTGATTTGTGCAAAAGCTGAGCAGCATGTTTGATATGTGTTATTATTAAAGATCCTGGTTATTGCAGGCTTGGCCTGCATCGTTGATG
This sequence comes from Pinus albicaulis, assembly GCA_034641835.2. Classification (NCBI taxonomy): domain Eukaryota; kingdom Viridiplantae; phylum Streptophyta; class Pinopsida; order Pinales; family Pinaceae; genus Pinus; species Pinus albicaulis. Next base: position 120,837,726 of record CM076576.1, read on the forward strand.
TTTTCGTCTTTGATTAGAAGGTCCATTGATATTCTATCGCACAAATGCTAAAAAAAGTTTCAAGGAAAAAGAAACAACGATTCAGGATATTGGTTTGTTTCAATTTTTTAAGACGAAGCTGTTAGCCATCTATAAATTTTTTTATATCTCATGATGGCTAAAATATTCTTAGGCCTTCAAGAAACAAATATTTATGAAAAATTTATGAGTTCTCGAAATCCCACTATGTTCATTATCCACAAGAAATCATGTCACTGATAACTTCACTCAAATTCTTCAAGTAGCCCTGATGTTACCAAAGAAGATTGTTTTCAAGCCACCTTTTTCCATCATTTCACCTTCATAAATTCCTCTCAAAGATCCCTCCATGTCACTCTTTATTTATTCCTATCTTAACATTCATTTCCCCAATTAAAAAGGGCTTCTTTCCCTTTAGTTACCCTCTATTTCCCTTAAAGGCCCCTCTAAACCTTATAAAACTCCTTTATAATGGTTTAAACCCCTTGTTTATAGTTGTCGGAACCTCAAAAAGGCCCAGAAACCCAATTTCTAGCCTTATTCCGATAATTTCTAAGTATTAGGCCTTAATCCCTTTTTGGGCTTAAGCCCTCAGCCCCTTCTCCTCAAATGACCCAAGGTCTGTGACCTTCCTCCATCCCAAAGCCCACATCACTTGTCAACCCTGGTCCTATTCTCCCACAAGACCACACCTCCCCCTTTTCCTTAAGCCCCTTCTTCATTTATTCCTGACACCCCGTTTGTGCATCCCTCCAATTGGATTTTGACCGTAGATCTCCCATATCTGACGGCTTCCATATATCCTCACCATTCAACCCCGTCCGATAAACCTTTCCACCTCCCGAAAAAATTGCTGATGTCACCTCCCGGTCCCATATGTCCCCACCATTCATCTGGCCAAGCACATTCCCCCATCGTGCTCATCTTCCACCATCGATCTGGCTCCCCCAAATCTGATGGGCCAGAACTGATTTCGCGCCCATTTCACCAAAAAAAATTAACACGCATTTTCAACATGAAAAAGGTGGTTTTTGGTTGGACACACATCATCATCTATGTGTTATCGCATCCATATGGACAAAAACCACTTACCACCCATCTCTCCCATTAAACCTCCCAGTATTCCCTAAAAACACCCTTCACCATTCACGCCACTATTTGAATTCAAAACCTGTTCTTCCTATTTCTACCATGGAGTCTCCTCCCTGCAATAAACCCTTCCTCTGCATCACTCCATAACCCCTCCCTGAGCCTCTGTTAGCATTCAAATCCACAAACGTAGGTTTTTATAATATATTTGATGTTTTAAGTTGCAAGTTTAATGGCGGACAAATGAGCTAGCCCTCCCATAGAAAATTTAAGTTGTAGAGAGCCTAGGATGACAATCCTCAAGGAAAAATCACGCAAAAAGGAAGATCAAAAGGTTTGATTTTACAGATTAGTCAATACGTCATCAATATTGACTGATCATTAAACCCTCTAGTTCCGAAAAGAGAGACACCTGTACACTAGAAAGAAACAAGATCAGTGAAGATTAAAAGTGCGAAAACCGAAGATTAAAAGTTAAGGAATAAAGCTCAAATATTAAGCCCTTAACCAGCAGATTAATGATAAAGAGCAAAGTGTAAATATAAATAAGTTAAAGTTGAAATAGTTAGTAGAGAGGACACAGACAGTGAGATGATAAAGAAGGCCAAAAACATTATCAAAAGCCTAATCAAAGTTTTAAAAAGCTAATCAAACAGATCAGCAAGAAAGATTGCTTCCAATGCCACATCCATAGAAGCAATTACTCCTCCAAAGGATTAAAATGCCACCTGCCAACCTATTCTCCCTAAGAAACACAAATTTATTACAAAACAAAGATATTTTTTATAGACAGCTCGGAAGTTATTTCAAGCCTACCAAATAAAGCCTAAAAGTCAAAAAAATCAACTAAGTAGTTCAAAAGAGTTAATGTAATGCAGAGTTAGACTTAAATACATTTTTCCTTGGGCCTTGCATGGTCTCAAAGGTCAAAAACATTTACTCTATCATTTATGAAACATTTTAAGGACCCATTCTACACCCCACCTCCTCATTTCATCTATAAATATCATATGAGGAACTCATTGTAAGTGTTGGTTGGATTATTATTGAAGTGTAAGATAGTTTCTGAAGCTTTTGAAGAGCTGCTGAGTAGTTGAAGAATACTAGGCTAAGAAGAGAAGTTTTGAGCTGTAAAGACCTGCTAGACTTGAAGTATGTAACTAGTTTGAACATCAATAATACAAGTTGATTCATGGGATCCTAGTCTATGTTAATGGTGATGTTTTTCCTCTCAGTATTTTTCCTTTCTTATGTTTTACATGCTGTCCATTTTCTCTCATAAAGAACAGAAAATTTAGATTAGGATTTATTGTCAAAGTACCCTATTTCTGTCTAAAAGCTTTATCTTTATGTTTTCTTCTACTAAGGTATGTTTAGAGGATTCTTAATTTCCCTCTAGGTTTATCCAACTTTTTGTTTTAAGAATGATTCAATAGAGTATAACCAGGGAGGAATGTTGGTGAGACCATGTCTATCTGAGTACAACTTGAGATATTGTTCTTGAATGATTTTTCAAATGTTTGCTAAGTAGAGTTAACCCAAGGAAGTCTATGGTTTTCCCTGTCCTCTGGCTAGTCTTTAACAATTTCTTTGAAAGATCCCTTGAGGGTATGCCAAAAGCAGGTTAGATTCATAGTTTTTGTCTGATCTTAGCCTATTTTCCTTGTTATCTTATATTTTTTTTTCCTTTCTAAAAGTGGTCTTAAGATTACTGGATTGTTCTCTGAAAAGTGTGCTTTAATAAAAGTTTGTCCAAAAAATTCTATGGCTTTCCCTGTCCTTTGGCTTGCTTCAAATAGTTACTTTGAAAGGCTTTTCTTGTTTAGTGGAGTTAATAGATTCTCAATTGATTATTAGCTTTGCTTCTTTCACAATATCTTAATGTTTCATATCACAATTCAATCTAAAATATCCTTTGATATAGATGACTTGCCCTATGGAAACCCTTGAAGAATTGTTGTACAATTAAATCCTTTTGTGACTCCATATCCCAATGGGTTAATACTGTTTCATGACCTATCTTTTCAGTGGAAACATTCTTTCAATTTACTCTCACCTTCACCCTTCAATTGACCTTTCTATTAATTATATCCATCCCAACAAAAACAAACAAGTTCCTAAGAGCTTCATAAATAGCCTAATATCATAAACAAAGCATAAAGATATATCCTATGAAAACACTTAATAGAGAGATCCCTCTCTGAATCTAGGAAGGCTAGATCCTAGGATTCAAAAGTGGTTCTAATGTGGCCCCCTGCAATTTTTATTCTTGCCATTCTTGTAAATCACAGGGAGCCAACATAGTGGTGACCATACTGGGGAAATACTGAGTAATAGATAACTTCACAACTCAGAAAACCTCAAAATTACAAAACGAATCAAGTGTCTACCAAGAGTGGTTTCTAATTGTTGGTGGTGGACAACAACCAGACCTAGAAACAAGTAAAAATCTTCCACCTGGTGACTCCACTGGTTTTCAGTAGGCTTGCTGATCCCTTTGGTTTTCCGTAGACTCCACTGAGAAGCTTATTTCATCATAACAACATCATTAAAACCCAGTTAAGAAATTCTTAGGATTACGTTTTCTTACACAAGATTAGTTTTCCTTTTAAAGACTGTCATATTTAGCTAAATTTTCACATCATTGGGTCTAAACTCTGGCTTCTAAAATAATTCATACTAGAGCCTATCTTGACCCAAATCCTCCTGAAATAGTTGACAATCCTGAAAGAATTCTTAGGAAATATCCTACATCTAAGAACCCAACTATTGTCAGACCAATTCATAGAGCAAGTTCAGTTCCTGAAAACCTTACAGCTCTGCAAGATACCCAAGTTGACTTACCTTTCATAAGAAACCCATCTAGAACTAAGTCACTTTGTGGTATAGATCAGATAAACTTTGAGCCTGAAAACTCACAACATAATAGCAGCAGAGAAACCTCCCCATCCACTCCACCTGATCTCATTTCATTCATAGCTTTGGTTTCTCTCATCCTAAATCTGCTCAACAACCCCTTGCTGATCAAATTACTTATGTTACCCCTACTCATACATCCACGGTTCAAACCACTCCACTTCATCATATACCTCCTATCACAAATCCTCCACTTGTAAACCCCCCATTTCTCCCACAACTTCATATCATGGCAACATGGTATGATCCTCTAGTGCTTCCTTTTCCTTTGCTTGTCCTGCCACAAGATTATCAATCCAAAATTCCTTTATATGATGCTAGTAGTTCTACTACTACTCAACAACACATGGAAAAAATGGATGACTACTTTGACAGACAAGAAATAGATGATGAAACAGTTAAACTTAGGATGTTTGCTCAAAGTTTAGGGGGAGAAGCAAGAAAATGGTTCAAAAAATTAACCCATAATAGTATCAATGACCTCCCTGCCTTCCATCAATTATTTTTAAATAAATGGGAGGTCAAAAATAACCCTCTCCAGATTCTTTCAGAATATGATAACATTAAGAGGAATGCTGGAGAAGGTGTTCAAGAGTACTGCACTAGATTTAATAGTGTGTACAATGCCCTACCATTCCATATGAAACCTCCACAAGGCCTAGCTCTAATGAAATTTCCTGATGGATTTGACCATGAAATGGCCTACCAATTAAGAGAGAGAGAACCCCTCACCCTAGAAGATATGCAGAGAGGGGCAGTAAGTGTTGAGGCAAATCTGCTTGCCAAGAGAGCTAGGATGAAAAATGAGAAAAGTGTGACATATAGAGATGATGCTGCACCTTCCACATCTGATTCAAGACTTGATAATTTAGTAAAATCCATGGAAAGGATGATGGATATGAATGTAAATGAGAGAGCTTATCCTAGACAAAACTAAGCAGCTCCTCAAAACAGAAATCAAACTCAGAACCAAAATCAGAACTTTAGGAGAAACCCACCTCAAAATAGACAAAGGGACTCTGATCAACAGATCAGAACCCCTTTCAGGAAAATTATGTTGATGAGGAGGGGGGAATAATAGAAGAAACAGAGGAAAATCACATGAACATGTTGGGAGTAAACAATGAGGATATTGTTTTCCTCAATGAAGAAAAACAAGTCACATACATACCTTATGAGGAGGCAAGCCTTGAAAATGAATATTACAGGCTAGGCTTTGAAAATGCCATAATGGAAGTACACAAAAAATATGACTTGAGAAGTAAAAAGAACCAAGACACTCCCAAGAAGAAGACCTCTGAAAATTTTGCTAAAAACAGTCCTGTAAACAAATCCAAAGATGCAACACAAATTCATAACATAGCGGCTGAAGGTTCTGATAAAAATAAGGAAAAAAACACCCAAATTCATGACAAACATAGTGGTGACCCTAGCAGCACTAGCACCTGAGCTAATGATCCTGAAAAAACCATTTCAATTGCTGTAATTAATAAAAACCAGCAATTTGATTTTGCTGAGAAAACAGTGACTAAAAAGGCTGAATTAAACATTTCCAAAACTCAAACTCCTTTCAGCATAGAGAGTGAAATTGCCAAGATAAAAATCTATATCCCTCTCACTGAGTTAGTCACTCAAGATGTATATAGGTCCCAATTGTTAAAGGCTTTGAACATAGGAGATCACAATGACTCTGTTAACTTAAACAATGACAAACCTGAGCTTCTGTTTGGACCAAAAATTGAAGGAAAATTTCAAGAAGGTGGAGTTCCTCCATTTTATGTCAGCTTAAACATCCATGATAACATTCTACACGATGTCATGCTTGATTGAGGAGAATCACATAACCTTATGCCCAAAGTGATAATGGAAATATTAGGCCTTCAGGTAACCAGACCTTATAAATATTTATACTCCTTTGATTCTAGTAGAGTTAAATGCCTAGGCCTAATAAAATATCTTTGTGTCAACTTAGCTCAAATCCCAACCAAAAGCTTAGTGATGGATATATTAGTGGCTGATATACCTCCAAAGTATGGCATGCTCCTTTCAATATCTTGAGGTGCTAAATTGCAAGGCACTATGCAAATGGATATGACTTATGCCACTATACCTGTCTTCAGTCAACCTAGAAGACTTTATAGGGAAACACACATGAAATACATGGTGAATAGTCAAGAAAGACCAAAAAACTCCACTCTTTATTCTGTACATACTAAACTTGACTCATTCATTCTTTACAATGATGAGATTCCTAATGAGCAAGGATTAGAAAATGAAACATCCACAAACATAGTGGCAGCCATAGAAAAGGATGAAGGGAAAGAAAAATCATCCAAACATTTTTCTAATTCAGAAAATCACAGCAAACAAAATGAAGGTCTTAAGCATCAAAACAGTCATCAACATAGTGCAAATCATGATAATCAAAGAAAGACTCCTCAACACATTGAAAACCTTGAGGAACAAGACAAAGACAAATATAGTACAGACCCTCAAAAAGAACATAATGGAATTCAAAATCAACAAAATAGGGAGGACAAATAAGAATTTAATGATGAATTTCAAAAAAATCCTCTTTGGAGCATGAGTTTTGATGGGACTTGTACTAAAACTGGTGCAGGGGCAGGCATATGGGTGCACAACACAGAAAAATCATGCTAAATGTCATTCATAGAGATTAAACTTTCAGTGCACCAACAACATAGCAGAATATGAAGCATTCCTCTTAGGACTACACTTGTTAAAAAAACTAGGAGTCAAGAGTATAACTGTTCATGGGGTTTCATAATTGATAATTAGGAAAGTAAATGGGGAATACACTGCTAAACATCCCAGATTGAGAGCCTATAGATATGATGCCATGGACCTATTAAAATCATTTTTTGAATTCCAACTTACTTTTGTCCCTAGAAAACAAAATATTATTGCCAATGGATTAGCCTTTGTTTCTAGTTCCTATATGAAACCTTATGAAAACAAACAACACACAATCCAAGTCAAATATAGACCACAGTCCCAGACAATGAAAAATACTGGCCAGTTTTTGAAGGAGATAAACAAATAGAAGACTTCCTACAGTCCAGAAATGAATTTGAAATGCCAAAATCAAATTCAAAGTATGAAGAAGACTATCCTACTGAGGATAAATCACTTTTTAAAGAAGAAGAAACTCTCGAGATTGATGACATAAATATGTTAACCAAAGAACCCAAACATGAAATAGAAAAATACACAGATTCAGCAAAGGAAGATCTAGAAGTACTGCAATCCAAAACTGAAAGCTTTCCAAAAGGGCTGGTACCCTTAGAATAATTGTTTGACTTTAATGATGTTGCAAAAAAGCCAAAAATAGAGCCTAATGAAGATGAAGTAGAAGAGTGCAATATAGGCAGTGAAGAAAAGCCTAAAATGATCAAATTATCCAAAACACTGCCAGCTCACATTAAATTGAAATACCTTGAGTTGTTTAGAGAATTTTCTGATGCGTTTGCATGGAGTTATGAAGATTTAAAATCATATGATATAGAAATAATTCAGCATAAGATACCCCTCAAAGAAAACCAGAAGCCTTATAGAAAAAAATTACGCAGAATCAACCCTGTTCAATTACCTTTGGTAGAGAAAGAAATTAGAAAAATGTATGATGTTGGAATTATAGTCCTTGTGAGATACTCGGAATGGGTATCCAATCTTGTATATGTTAGGAAGAAAACAAGAGAAATAAGGCTTTGTATTGACTTCAGAAACTTAAATAAAGCCTCCCTAAAGGACAACTATCCCTTGCCCAAAATGGATCATATTTTACAAAGGGTGGTAGATTCTAGAAAAATTTCTTTGCTAGATGGCTTTTCAGGATACAACCAAGTATTGGTATGTTTAGATGATCAACTTAAAACAACCTTCACCACTCCTTGGGGCACTTTCATGTATGTGAGAATGCATTTTGGTTTAATGAATGCTGGTGCCACATTCCAGAGAGCCATGGATATTTCTTTTTCAGAATAAATTGGTTACTTCATCGTGATTTACTTAGATGAGATAACTGTCTATTCCAAAATAGATGAAGAACACCTAATACACCTAAGAAAAGTCTTTGAGAAGTGCAGAAAATATGGTTTATCCTTAAATCCCAAGAAAACATTGTTTGGTCTCCAAGAAGGAAAACTTCTTGGTCATATCATATCTGAAGAAGGGATAAAGATAGACCCAAGGAGGATTGAAGGTATATTGCAAATCAATCATCCTAGAAACATCAAGGAACTACAATCTTTCATTGGGAAGATTAATTTCTTGAGAATGTTCATACCCAACCTAGCTGAACTCCTTAGAAACATGACAAATATGCTTAAAATAGAAGAAGGAGTTAAATGGAACTTAGAAGCAAAGAAATCATTTGGGCTAGTAAATCAAGCACTCACCCAAACACCAATTCTCATTAGTCCTGATTTTACAAAATATTTCTTCATATTTTCATTTGCATCAAAACACACAGTGGTTGTTGTCCTCCTACAGAAAAACATAAAGGCACAAGAGCAGCCTATTTCATTTTTCAGCAAGGCATTAAGAGATGCACCTTTGAAGTATAATATAATGGAAAAAAAAAGCCTTTGCCTTGGTCAAAGCCTTAAAATACTTTAGAGTTTACATTTTACACTCATACATCATTGCATTTATGCCTCATTTAGTGGTAAAAGACATCTTGACACAAGATCCTGATGGAAAAAGAGGAAAGTGGATTGTTGTAATACTAGAATATGACTTAGAAATCAAGCCCACTAAGCTCATCAAAGGTCGAGGACTAGCAAAACTTATGGCTGAATCCAACTTTCGAGCTCTTGATATAAACATGTTTAATGCATTAGATGAACAGGAGGAATTGGCAAGTCCACTTATTGAAGATAATTTTTGAATTCATCTTGTTATGCTAATATTTTGTATGTGCTACTTAATCTTAATGTCCCTCCTGGTTTGTCTAAAACAAAGGCAAGGTTTTTAAATTTAAAGGCTGTAAATTACTGCATTTTAAATAAATATTTATATTGGAAAAATGCTAGTGGATTATTGCTTAAATGTTTGCCTGAGAATGATGCAGATAACATCAAGCATGAGTTCCATGAAGGATAATGTGGAGGCCACCTCTATTGGAAAACTACTGTGAACAAAATCCTTAGAGCTGGTTACTGTTGGCCCACCCTCTTTCAAGATATTCACAAAATGGTCATTGCCTATCATAAATGTCAAGTCTTTGAAGGCAAAAGAAAATTTCTTCCCTTACCTCTACATCCTATCGTTGTTGAAGCTCCTTTTCAACAATGGAGTCTAGACTTCATTGGGGAAATCCATCCTGCTTCATCTTCCCAACACAAATGGATCCTCACAACAACATATTACTTCACCAAATGGATAGAGGCCATCCCTTCTAGGAATGCCACATACTCAGTCATCATTTCTTTCCTTGAAAATCATATCTTGTCTAGATTTGGTTGTCCTAGGAAAATTATCACTAATAATGCTGTTGCATTTGGGTCCAAAAAGATGGTTGATTTTTGCCACAAATATCAGATTACACTAGGTCATTCCACAGCTTATTACCCTCAAGGTAATGGGTTGGAAGAATCCTCAAACAAGAGTTTGGTAAACATAATCAAGAAATTGCTGGAAGAGAATCAAAAATCATGGCACAACAAGCTAGTACATGCACTTTGGGTAGACAGAATGACAATCAAAAAGTCAATTGGAATGTCCCCTTATCAGCTAGTTTATGGAGCAGATGCAATATTTCCAACCAGTATAGGAGTTCCAGTCATGAAGTTGATACAAGAAGTACAATCTGAAGAAGATGATATGATGAGAAGAATAAATCAGACTATCCAGTTGCAGCAAACCAGAGAGGAAGTCTATAATAGAGCATAGCAAGTACAAGAAAGCATCAAGAAGCTGTTTAATAAAGGAAAAAAACCAAATGATTTCAACATTGGTGACAAAGTTTTGAAATGGGATTCTAGGAGAGAAGATAAGGGCAAACATGGAAAGTTTAAAATTTTATGGAATGGCCCTTATCTCATTCAGTCTGCTATAGGTAAAAATGCATTTTTCCTTCAAGATATGGATGGAACAGAACTTTTTGGAGGTCCTGTCAATGGCAGGATGCTCAAACATTACTTTTGTTAAAAAATATTTGTTCAAAGCTTTTTCTCCATTATAAATAACATTTAATTTTTGAAATAAAAATATGAAATACAAAAACAATAGAAAAAGAGAAAAGAGGGCAGATAAAAAGAAGAGGTACAACCCCATACCAAAAAAGAAGAAAATTATGAAAGTGTGTAGGTCCAAATGCCACTACTATGAGAAGGAACTGTTATTCAATCATACAGCCTAATCATAACTGAGTGAATTTGAATTTTTTGTTGATAAGTTAGTGAAAACAGGTTTGCCAAACAGTGTAATCTTGGCTTATCAGTAGAATAGATTAGGAAGGAAAGAAAATGGTTCTAACAAGCTCAAAATTTGAACTAAGAAAAAAAGAGAGAAATGGCTCCAAAAAGATCAAAACCTGAGCCAAAGAAAGAAGGATGCTTAGAAAATTTTAGATCTTAAGCCTTCACAACCTTTGTTTTAATTTTCTACAAATAAATTCTATGTGCAGATTGTACAGAATGCCATAGCCCCCATAACAAATCAGATTGTTCAATCCTAATTTGATTATGTTTTAAATTTCCTATTTTAGGAATAGAGAATAAAATCTGTCAAACAACTCAATCTTGACAGATAGTTAGAATAGGTAGAGAATTACTGAGTTCAAGTGTTTAATCTGAACTCACGGGAGATATAAGGGTAGAAGTAGATAGTTTCCTCCTTTCAAATAAAATAAAAATTGATGTTACAAGGGTTTGCAAATCTAAATGCACCCACTGAAGAAAAAATGTTAGGAAAATATGTTATGTAGGTAGAAGTTTGGGAGAAAAATCATCTTGTTGTGATTCTGCAAATCATCTTTTTAAGCAGCATGATCATCAAAGGAAAAGAGGAATGTCAAAAGCAAGCAAAAAGGCACTGGTCTACTTTCCATAGATTCATTCTCTAAGGTTCTTGACACCTCCAAGGAGCTGCCCTCCTCAAGTGGAGCCATTGTTGGCCATCTATAAATTCTGTTATATCTCATGATGGCTAAAATATTCTTAGGCTTTCAAGAAACAATTTTTTATGAAAACTTTGTGAGTTCTCGAAATCCCACTGTGTTCATTATCCACAAGAAATCATGTCACTAATAACTTCAGTTAAATTCTTCAAGTAGCCCTGATGTTACCAAAGATGATTGTTTTCAAGCCACTTTTTTCCATCATTTCACCTTCATAAATTCTTCTCAAAGATCCCTCCAAGTCACTCTTTATTTATTCCTATATTAACATTCATTTCCCCAATTAAAAAGGGCTTCTTTCCCTTTAGTTACCCTCCATTTCCCTTAAAGACCCTTCGAAACCTTATAAAACTCCTTTATAATGGTTTAAACCCCCTTTTCACACTTGTCAGAACCTCAAAAAAGGCCTAGAAACCCAATTTTAGCCTTATTCTAATCATTTCTAAGTATTAGGCCTTAAGCCCTTTTGGGCTTAAGCCCTCAGCCCCTTCTCCTCAAATGACCCAAGGTCTGTGGCCTTCCGCCATCCCAAAGCCCACATCACTTGCTGACCCTAGTCCTATTCTCCCACAGGACCACGCCTCTCACTCTTTTAAGCCCCTTTTTCATTTGTTCCTGACACCCCATCTGCTCATCCCTCCAATTAGATTTTGATCGTAGATCTCCCAAATCTGACGGCTCCCATATATCTTCACAATTCAACACCTCCCGATAAACCTTTCCACCTCCTGAAAAACTGCTGACGTCACCTCCCGGTCCCACCTGTCCCCACCGTTCATCTAACCAAGCACTTTCTCCCATCGTGCTCATCTTCCACTGTTGATCTGGCTCCCCCAAATCTGACGGCCCACGATCCATTTCGCGCCTATTCCATCGGAAGAGTTTAACACCTCGTTTCAATGCGAAATGGGTAGTTTCACTGGGATAGGTGTCGTTCAATGAGTGGAATCGCGTCCGTTCGGGAAAATACCACTTACCACCTGAACCCTACGCAAATACCACCCCAGTATTGCACAAAACCACTTATCACCATTTTCACACCATAATTCAAATTTTCTCTGGTTTCTTCCCGATTTTGTGACATAACCCTTCTCTGTGCATTTTTTCTCCTCTGCAATCACTCCTCCACCATCCAGAAGCCTCTGATCGCAGTTTATCCAAAAAATGCAGGTTTTCATAATATGTTTTATGTTTGAGTTGGAGGTTTAATGATGGCCTGAAGATTACAGGCCCTCTCACAGCAACATCCAAGTTGAAAATGCCCAGGATGACGATCCTCAGGGTTCTAACAAGCAAAAAGGGAGATCCAAGGTTTATTTTAGTGTTTATCAATGTTTGATGGGCTTTGGTTGACCAACAAAACCCTCTAGCGCAGAAGCCAAGCCACATGTAAACAGAACAAAAATAATGAAGATCAGTGAAGAATTTAAGGTTAAGAGCATCAATCCGAAAATCAAGGACTTAACCAACAAATTATGGACAAGGACACAGTTTGAAGAGAAATCAATTTAAATTTAAAAACAGTCAGCAGAGGACAGAAAGAAAAAGATGATTAAAGAAGGCCTAAAGCCAAATCAAAGGCCTAATCATAGTTAAAGCCACCAAATAGACAGATCAGCAAGAAGGAATGCTTCGAATACATAAATCAGTGAAGAAATTACTTCTCCAAAAGACCAAAAATGCCACCTGCCAACCTCAATTTTCTAAAAAACGTACAAATGAATAAACAGTCAGAGATATTTTATAAAGACAGCTCAGAAGTTATTACCAGCCTACCTAAAAATCATAAAGTCAACAAAAGCAACTAAGTAGTTCAAAGAGTTAATGTAATGTAGAGTTAGACTTAAATACATTTTTCCTTGGGCCTTGCATGGTCTCAAAGGTCAAAAACATTTACTCTATCATTTATGAAACATTTAGAGACCCTTTCTTTCACTCCACCTCCTCATTTATCTAAAAATACTGTATGAGGAGCTCGTTTTTGTTGTTGGTTGGATTATTATTGAAGTGTAAGATAGTTGTTGAAGTTGTTGAAGTGTTGTTGAGTAGTTAAAGAATACTAGGCTGGGAAGAGAAGTTTTGAGTCTTAAAGACCTGTTGGACTTGAAGTATGTAATTGGTTTGAACATCAATAAAACAAGTTGATTCACAGGATCCTGGTCTATGTTAATGGTGATGTTATTCCTCATTGTTTTTGTCTTCCCTTATGTTTTACATGTTGTCCATTTTCTCCGATAAAGAACATAAAATTTAGATTAGGATTTCACTGAAAATTACCCTATTTATATCTGAAAGCTTTATCTTTATGTTTTCTTATGCTAAGGTATGTTTAGAGGATTCTTAATTTCCCTCTAGGTTTATCTGGCTTGTTGTTTGAGAATGATCCAATAGAGTATAACCAGGGAATGTTGGTAAGCCCATATCCTTCTAAGTATAACTTGAGATATTGTTCTTAAATGATCTTTACAAATGTTTGCTAAGTAGAGTTAACCCAGGGAATTCTATGGTTTTCCCTATCCTCTGGCTAGTCTTTAACAGTTGCTTTGAAATATCCCTTCAGAGTATGCCAAAAGCAGGCTAGATTCATAGTTTTTGTCTGATCTTAGGCTATTTCCCTTGTTATCTTATATTTTTTTTTTCCTTTCTGAAAGTAGTCTTAGGATTACTGGATTGTTGTCTCAAAAGTGTGCTTTAATAAAATTTTGTCCAAAGAAGTCTATTGTTTTCCCTATCCTTTGGCTTGCTTCAAAAAATTACTTTGAAAGGCTTTTCTTGTTTAGTGGAGTTAATAGATTCTCAATTGATTATTAGCTTTTCTTCTTTCACAATATCTTAATGTTTCATATCACAATTCAAACTAAAATATCCTTTGATATAGATGACTTGCCCTATGGAAACCCTTGAAGAATTGTTGTACAATTAAATCCTTTTGTGACTCCGTAGCCCAGTGGGTTAATACTGTTTCATGACCTATCTTTTCAGCCGAAACATTCTTTCAATTTACTCTCACCTTCACCCTTCAACTGACCTTTCAGTTAATGATATCCATCCCAACCAAAAAAACAATTTCCTAAGAGCTTCATAACTCGCCTAATATCATAAACAAAGAATAAAGATATATCCTTTGAATACACTTAATAGAGAGATCCCTCTATGAATCCAGGAAGGCTAGTTCCTAGGATTCTAAAGTGGTTCTAATGTGGCCCCCTTCAATGTTTATTCTTTCCATTCTTGTAAATCACAGGGAGCCAATAGAAGCTAGCAACTGTGCTCTGGTTACAATATGAAAATTTATGAAACATGTTCTGCAGTAGTTATGAGGGTTGAAGCCTTCTATGTGGAAGTCGAAGCATCCTGCCAATAGAAGCTAGTGGTCAGTTCAGGGGGTTGTAGCTCCCTTCCAATAGTGGCTAGTAAATGAGATCATGAAGTTGGAGCTCCCATCTAGTAGCAGCTGGAGAACGGGAGAAGGTTGCAACCTTCTACAGGTGGGTGCCCGCGTACTTATATGTGTCTGCATCAGTACAACATTGTAACATTTACCTTCTTATTCACCTACATTTACCATTTAAAAAAAAAATCAAAATACACACGTGGAAACCATACACTAAACTGAATTGAAAATACATTACATCACATACTTATTCACTTGCAAATAATAACGTGTATTTGGATTTACATTATTCCATTGTTATTTTTTGCTTGAGTTAACTTTTCTTTATTTGATTCTAAACGTAATAGATCACAGTCAGGTTCACAATCCACTATCTGAAATTTCGGTACAGACATTAACTCCTGGGTGCACCTTAGAGTTATTTAAGTGTTCGCCAGCTAGCTTAATTCAAATGAAATATAACAAACTTTATAGCTCATACTTGCAGATACATTGATTGTTAATATTTTAGTTTTATATTTCAATGGACCAGTCTCGTAATTTACTCTAGTAATTAAGGCCATGTCTCGGGTAGCGTTACGGACTGCATCTGTCCGGTTGCGCTGGCACCCTCTCCATCATTGGATCGATACTCATCGTGATTGACGAAGCTTCGGGCTAATGAGGGGGGTTAGGGTAACCACCCACCCCCACATCCCGCCACAGTTCCCATTGTTGTGTTATTTGTTGCAGGAAGCTCGGCTCTGCAATCGCATATTCGTCAGCCATGCCTCTGTCGCAAGAGCTCCGTCAATCCTCATGGCTATGTGAGTTATTGTTTTCCTTTTTCCATATTCCTTGCAACACTGATGGTCAGCTCTGCAGATGAGTTGTGTAACCCTTTTGGCGCAATGGAATGGGCTCTTCAAGTCAAATTTGCAACGATGTAGGTTCTTTCGTCCTCCAGCTTGAGTGTTTTCTCATCGCTGGTTACAGCGACTCTATGGTTCAAGAAGGTTGCCAATGTCTCTGATAGACTTCCACATACACATGAATCTACGGTAAGAATTTCATTGCCAATTTTTTCTCGTAGTATTTCGCACGGAATAAAATATGAACATAGTTTTTTCTATTTGTTTTAATCCTTTATTTGTTGCATTTACTAACTCTGCATAAATGGTTTTATGTCTGGATACTGGCTAGGTACAATCCAGTAAGCTAGGAACATTCCAGCACATAGTCTCAACGTTGGCTCGATTCTCCTTGTTGAAGGTAAGAGCTCTTCCCTATTCTCCCAATACTCAATTCAAAATGTCTTCACACAATGACATTCTACCTTCCTCTACTTATCTTGCAGGCGAGATTTTCTGGATGTCGAGTGCTTGGAACATAGTTAAATGTTTAGTTTTACATTTGGGGTTTTTAGTTTGACTGTGCCGATTTTGTGACGCAGGGCTAAACCTGCAAACCCAGAATCTTCAATAAAAAACTATGCATATAAGAATGCATTGCAATCACTGCCCAATTAAGACTCCAATCTACCATTTACATGCGGAAGCTTTTCAACATATGGTTCAAAATCATTCACCATAGATTTCACACATTAATTAAATGCCATCATATATGGAATTATATCAATTCCAATATCTACTCCTCTTCAGGGAAAATTCATACTTTACATCTTTCAATCAAACCCAATGACTCAAACATTTGAATACTCATATATATCAAACCCAATAAGCATCATTCATATATGACTTGAATTTTCTATAACCAAAATTCAATGAAACAATGCGTCCATGTTCTAATATTCAATTTCACATTATTTTAAATCAACCCAACTTCACATGGAAAACATCACCACTTTAGTATCATTTGCCTGCACAAGATTATGTATCTTTGACCTTCATTTTACTCGAACCAAATATCAAATATATATAAATGCGCCTTTCCCATTCTGCTTACCAAGCTCATAAAATCGAATGCCAGAATTTCATACTTATCCACCATTAATACGCCAGTTCCTTTAATCGTCTCAATGCATATCAATGCAATTATTCAAATATCATTTGACTCATAGTTTATGAATACTTCCAGTGTATAACACAAACTGAATCCCCGCATAAATTTTATAACACAGCATCAAACTGACCTTTCACTGTTCATTGATTCGGAGTTTTTTTTCTTCCACAACTTACCATTCATACGCACCTTCACAGTGGATCGATTCACTCCATGAACGCCTCATCGATCCGCGATAGAACTTCTTTGCAATTGAAATCTCTGCAATTTAAACAATTGTACACACAATTGCCTGAACATGGAATTGACCTGGTCCAAATCAACCGATCACACATTCATTTAGACTTCGACCAATGCAGATTAGCCGCATAAAATATTCCATTCGAAATTGATTTCATGCATAGACTCGAACATGCTGGTTTTAGTGCCAGCGCTCTTGGCTTATACGATCCACCATCTTCAGAACAATTTGTACCAATTGCAGAACGTCGCCCATCAACATTCTACGTTGAATTTTTGATTAACTAAGCAACATCAAATTCCATTCGATGATACACCACCAGGTCTTCAACACTGTTGAAGTCCTTCAAAACGCCCTTTCGGCATTTCTTAACACTGTAATTCGACTCTGCTAGATTGAATTCTTCAGCACTTGTAATTCAATGACTTTGCCAGCTCGTTGACTGGTGTTCCTTCTCTGCAATTCCAATGTCAATTCACTGTATACAAAATTTGAATTATTAAAACTGATCATCGTCGTGAATGTTAGACATAAATCAATTCAATTGATTTTACTTCAAAAACAGGCCGAAGCACAGTTATGTATTGTTGCTCTTTGATATCAACTTATAAAATCGATGCAAATCCACACCACCGGCGCGGTCAACGATTATATATTGCAATTTCATATAGAATCGATACAATTTCAAATCTATCGAGTTCCTTTTCTCCTGTATACAACTTCAATAACGTGGTTCATATATCATGTTTACTTTTATCATTGGACCGCAGACCAACGCATTAACAGTAGTGATTCACAAAATATTCATACCCAACTCAGCGCCATTGACATGCAATCAGTCTTGTATTGTGTTTTTTTTTATAACAAAATTGACATCGATTATTCAAATCGAACTGTCAATTCCAAACAAAATTTGATTCATCCAATTGTCTTTAATTCATAAACACATCCAATACAAGTGCGCATAATTCAACTCCCAATTTCAAAATTTAACAAGAACAACCACTATATATAAACCCAATCAACCAATATATATATAATCTGAAACAAGCAAAATTACTTACAAACTTTTATTTGGTTAGATATTCGAGATCTATGGCCCTTTACAATCGCCCGAAGGCTTGCAAGTAGAAACCTGCTTTCTACTCACACCCTCACTCTCTCTTCAACCATTCAAGTGTATTTTCCTCACAAAACCCACTCATATTTATACATAAATAATGCATTTAATTATCTCCAAAAATCTCTCCACCTAATCCTCAACTAAATCTATATTTTAGGTGTGGACTCAACAAAGTCCCATACATAGAATATCTAATCTCTAATTTTTCTCCTAATCTATTTCTCTCATATCCTTTTAATTAATAAAAGAATATTTACAAAATCCCCACTTTTCCAAATTATCTCCTATTTTATTTAAAAATCACAAATTAATTAATAAAATAATAAAAATGTCACACCCCCCTTTTATCACATATTTACAAATGAAAAATGGCCTTGATGCTCCTACATCAGACTTCCAACGTTAAAATTAATCATGATCGCCTGATCATGTGTTTGAATTTGTGTATGCCTGGATCCCATATCTTGTGCTGCAACTTTCCACTTGTCGCTGCTTCTTCCTGATGTTCTTCTCCAGGTCTCCACACTTTATGCTGCATTGCCCCACTGGCTGTGCTCTCGCAATCTTCTGTTGTCTTTCTTTTACTGCTTCTTCTTTGTTTTACCGCTGCTGGCCTCTTCCGGGATACTTTCATCATCATCCACCTCATCAGTTCAATTTCTCTGTCTAACATATTTTCTCCAGCATCAATAAAACCTGTACTCACAAAACATTTGTTACAATAAAAAACATAAGGCTTCAGTGCCCCCATAGATGTTACTGCTGTCAATGTTGTCTCATCTATCATCTCCCCAATTATTGGTTTTACTCCTGCAGATATTACCCCACATGTTGTTGCCTCCCAAACTTCCTGTCCCTCTGCAACATTCTTTTGCTCATCTGCAACTCCTTTTTTTGGTTCAAATGTCTCCAGCAAACACTTTAGCCATTTCTTCTCAAACATTTCATCAACATGCTGCAAATTAGCTCCAGCATAACCTTCGTTTTCCCCTTCGACAATCATCAGTAATTGTCCATCATCATCTTGATTGATTCTGGCAATCAAATCAATTTCTTCAAATACTATAGCCTCATCCTCTATCACTGTAACAGTTCCAAAATTCTGCCCCATAGTCTTCTCTTGGCTATATAGACAAGCCAACTCTTTATTGTCACTCACGGTAACAAGCCTCTGCATATGAGACATGACTGTCTCACCTTATTTCTACAATAGTTCTTCTTCTTCCAAGACAATTCCAAATGATGGACTGCCTTCTACATCACCTGTAAACACAATCAAATTGTCAGCTTCAAAATCACAAGACCCAATGGTCTCACTTGTTGATTCAGTCACCTGCAGCTCCAAGTCTTCTTCAGGACTCAGAAAATCTTCACTGGCTTTCTCCTCAGCTTTCTTTGGCAACACTTCAATATGCTGCTCTGAGTTCCTTTCTGACTCGTCTATCAGCACATCAGTATGCTGATTTACATTCATCATGAGACTATTAGCTAGTCTCTCCTTCTTACCATCCTCTGCTCCATGACTGTCATTCCTGAAAACTTTCCTGCCTTGCTTCCTCAGAAAATTAGTCTGTACATAAGTCCTCTGTCTCTCTAATTCTTTTCTCTGAAGATCTAGTTTCCTATACAATTCAACAATTTCATTAGGAGTAGAACTCGAAAACTTCACGCAATTTTCCATACCTTCGCCAGCTCTTAACCAATCATCAGCTGGTCCTTCTCTCTCTGCACCAATATTCTGATTAGACTTCTCTATCCTCGTTTCCTCCTGAGATCTTGCTATCTCAGCATCGATCTGAACAGCCTTCAGATTCAACTCTTCTTGAACAAAATCTAAAGCTTCCTCATCTCCCTGTGCTATACCTGCAAACATACACAACTCATTAGTTTTAAAACCACAAGACCTTTCAGTCTTCACTGCTTCCTCCAACACTTCCCTTTGAACAGATCTGCATGTGGAATCTTCAAATTCCATCTCTGGCTCAAAAACTCTAAGTTCCTTGTTCAATAAGGCAATCACTCTTTGCCTCAACTTCATTTGCAATGGTTGCCAAATCACTCTCTTTCCCTTCAGTGGAAAGATCCATCCTCCATTCTGATTTTCCTGCTCTTGCAGCCATTCCTCTAGTACCTGCAATTGTACCTTCATTACTGCAATCTCTCTTTCTCTAACTTCGTCAGTCATCTCACCTATGTGGCATTCCTCTCAACCTCTTCTCTGATCCACCATTATCACCTTCTCCATGAGTTTCTTACTCACCATGAGTTGCACTAGCCTCTGCAACAGCAATCTCTCTTGTTGCCCCTTACCTCACCAAGCTCTCCTCACTCAGTCTTTTGGTAAGTACTTGGTTCACTGCCTCTGGAACCTCTTGAGCACTCTCTTCTGCTCTCTCTCTAGGCTATCTCTTCAACTCACCTTCTTCTTCAGGACACTGTATTGCAATTGTCCTCCCTATCCAGCCTTTAGCTGAATGTCAGGTTCACTACCAAAATCTTCTCTGCAACCATAAAATTCAATCATAAATTTCAAATCAGAAAACTATCTCACCTTTAAGATCCTGCATGATCTTGTCCTCCATTCATTTCTGCCATCCTGTTCACTGCAATTGTGTAGCTTGCATATCAGATTTAGAACACATTCAAATAAAAAACTTCAGTTCTCAACAGAAATTTCTTGTACTCATTCAGAAAAAACATCCTCAACAGAGCCTTCCTGCTCTGATACCAAAAATGACGCAGGGCTAAACCTGCAAACCCAGAATATTCAATAAAAAAACTATGCATATAAGAATGCATTGCAATCACTGCCCAATTAAGACTCCAATCTACCATTTACATGCGGAAGCTTTCAACATATGGTTCAAAATCATTCACCATAGATTTCACACATTAATTAAATGCCATCATATATGGAATTATATCAATTCCAATATCTACTCCTCTTTAGGGAAAATTCATACTTTACATCTTTCAATCAAACCCAATGACTCAAACATTCGAATACTCATATATATCAACCCAATAAGCATCATTCATATATGACTTGAATTTTCTATAACCAAAATTCAATGAAGCAATGTGTCCATGTTCTAATATTCAATTTCACATTATTTTAAATCAACCCAACTTCACACGGCAAACATCACCACTTTAGTATCATTTTCCTGCACAAGATTATGTATCTTCGACCTTCATTTTACTCGAACCAAATATAAAATATATATAAATGCGCCTTTCCCATTCTGCTTACCAAGCTCATAAAATCGAATGCCATAATTTCATACTTATCCACCATTAATACGCCAGTTCCTTTAATCGTCTCAATGCATATCAATGCAATTATTCAAATATCATTTGACTCATATTTTATGAATACTTCCAGCGTATAACACAAACTGAATCCCCGCATAAATTTTATAACGCAACATCAAACTGACCTTTCACTGTTCATTGATTCAGAGTTTTGTTTCTTCCACAACTTACCATTCATACGCACCTCCACAGTCGATCGATTCACTCCATGAACGCCTCATTGATCCGCGATAGAACTTCTTTGCAATTGAAATCTCTGCAATTTAAACAATTGTACAGACAATTTCCTGAACATGGAATCGACCTGGTCCAAATCAACCGATCACACATTCATTTAGACTTCGACTAATGCAGATTAGCCGCATAAAATACTCCATTCACAATTGATTTCATGCACAGACTCGAACATGCTGGTTTTAGTGCCAGCGCTCTTGGATTATACGATCCACCATCTGCAAAACAATTTGTACCAATTGCAGAACGTCGCCCATCAACATTCTACGTTGACTTTTTGATTAACTAAGAAACATCACATTCCATTCGATGATACACCACCAGGTCTTCAACGCTGTTGAAGTCCTTCAAAACGCCCTTCCGGCATTTCTTAACACTGTAATTCGACTTTTCCAGATTGAATTCTTCAGCAATTGTAATTCAATGACTTTTCCAGCTCGTTGACTGGTATTCCTTCTCTGCAATTCCAATGTCAATTCACTGTATACAAAATTTGAATTATTAAAACTGATCACCGCCGTGAATGTCAGACATAAATCAATTCAATTGATTTTACTTCAAAAACAGGCCGAAGCACAGTTATGTATTATTGCTCTTTGATATCGACTTATAAAATCGATGCAACTCCACACCACCGGTGTGGTCAACGATTATATATTGCAATTTCATACAAAATCGATACAATTTCAAATATATCGAGTTCCTTTTCTCCTGTATACAACTTCAATAACGTGGTTCATATATCATGTTGACTTTTATCATTGGACCGCAGACCAACGCATTAACAGTAGTGATTCACAAAATATTCATACCCAACTCAGCGCCATTGACATGCAATCAGTCTTGTATTGTGTTTTTTTTTAACAAAATTTACATCGATTATTCAAATAAAACTGTCAATTCCAAACAAAATTTGATTCATCCAATTGTCTTTAATTCATAAACACATCCAATACAAGTGCGCATAATTCAACTCCCAGTTTCAGAATTTAACAAGAACAACCACTATATATAAACCCAATCAACCAATATATATATAATCTAAAACAAGAAAAATTACTTACAAAATTTTATTTGGCCAGATATTCGAGATCTATGGCCCTTTACAATCGCCCGAAGGCTTGCAAGTAGAAACTTGCTTTCTATTCACACCCTCACTCTCTCTTCAACCATTCAAGTGTATTTTCCTCACAAAACCCACTCATATTTATACATAAATAATGCATTTAATTCACTCCAAAAATCTCTCCACCTAATCCTCAACTAAATCTATATTTTAGGTGTGGACTCAACAAAGTCCCATACATAGAATACCTACTCTCTAATTTTGCTCCTAATCTATTTCTCTCATATCCTTTTAATTAATAAAAGAATATTTACAAAATCCTCACTTTTCCAAATTATCTCCTATTTTATTTAAAAATCACAAATTAATTAATAAAATAATAAAAAAGTCACACCCCCCTTTTATCACATATTTACAAATGAAAAACGGCCTTGATGCTCCTGCATCATTTTGGGTTCAGCCCTATTTCAATATGGGTTGACCGGGCTTATCCCCATTTTCCAGAACTATTTTAAGAAGGATTTAAGTTCCAAAGCTACAATTATGTTTTTCAATTATGAATGTACTTATGTTCAGTTCTTTGTAATGTTACTGTGTCTACACAGTCAGTTTCATGATATTATGGGTTTATTAGCAATTACGTTGGTTTGTTGTCTAATTTGTTTTTCAAACTTCATTGTTACTAATGATTGATATGCCGAAATTTTTTCTTTTAGCAAGATCTAGTTTCTTATATGGCCAAGGACTTTGTTCAATCTAGTTCTTGAAGTCTATTAAATTATTGTTGCACAATTTTGTTTCATGTCTCTCGCTCTTCTTCATTTGAGGCATTCTAAATTGGTTAACGTATGTGATAACTCATTTATTAATTGCTATGCCCCCCCATTGTTCTGGCAGAGGTATTGGGATCAGAACTAGGGCCTTGTTACATGGTTCAGGTTCTAAAACCACAACCAACTGGTTCCCCCCATACATTATATGTTATATCCTCCATTTGGAGGTAATATCAATCTTTCTACAATATCAGTTATTCTGCATAATTTTCAGTTACAGTAGTATGTGCTTCCTCATTTTACTATGGTAGTTTTTAATTTACTTTTCATTACGGTAACATTTATATCCTTCCAGATTTGCTACTACCACATATATTCTATACAATCATTCTAGAAACAAAAAATTTTACTTATTCAACACAGTCATCTGTATTTCTACATTATTTTCACGGATAGTAGAAGGGTTAAGGAAGAAAAGGTTTTTTCTTCGTATTTTTAATTTTTCCTCTCTTACCTCACAAAGAGTATATACAATATTTAATTACTTCCTGTATCTTGCCTTTCCTATGTGAATATATACGCATTTCCAGCGATTTTCTAGAATAAAATGCATGATAAATCCACTGTTCTTATTCCAATACATAGCTATTCAGAAGTATAAATATGTTCGCATTTCTTTGCGGTACTATAAAATCTGCAACTTTAACTACAAAAATTAAACAGTAAACTTAAGTGCATTTTGTACCTACTTCAGAGTACAGGTTTTTCCTCAGTAACTGTTGATCCACCCAACCTTGAGCGAGGCGATTACGTCCTCTAATCCCCCCTTGCTCCACTCCAGGTCGAAGGAATTTTTCTAAGACAAGAATTCTGACCTCAGGATTGGAAAATCTAGTCTAGCTTCTCTAGGGTGTGTTCCTTGAGTTCCACTGGTACTCCCACCAACTCTGGACAACTCAGAACCAATATACACTGCTGAACCCCCCAACTCTTCTACTTAGAACCCCATTCCCTCCTAGGATTTTTCCTTAAATCCTTTTTGGGAAGGTAACTGTCAAAACTGTCTCAACCTCTTCTTGGGTTTCTTGGAATATTTTAACAGACAATTACTTTCACCTTTTACTCAAAATCAAATTATCATTAAATATTTTAAATAAAAATCATGTGTTAATGTCATTAACGAATGCCTCATTCATTTCTAATTTTGAATATGTCTTAACAACTCATGTAACAACAAGTAAAAAGTAAAAGAGTAAAAACAGGAAGTTACATCTTCCCCTACTGAAAGAAACATCTTCCTCGGTGTTACTCGTTTCCTAAGAAAATCTCCAGATAAGCCTCATACATAAATTATGTGTCTTCCCAAGTAGCCTCCTCCAGGCCAAAGTGCTTCCACTGCACTTTAACTTGGGGGATAAGTCGCTTCCGGAGAATTATCTCTCTCTGATCTAGGATATGTTATGGTTCTAGCAAGAACTCGTCGTCTGGTTCTACCCGCAAGCAGCGAGATTTTGAATTAGTTCAAATCAGAAAATTATTGAATGCAAATCGTAGGACTTTATCGACTTACATGTATACCCTGCCAATGTATGATGTGCTTGGAACCGTGTACATAAAGCTTCAATAAAGACACGTGAAATACATTGTGCACTAATATATGTCTTGGTATAGCCAATCGATAGGCCACCAGCCCTGTCCTCTCTAAGACTTTGAAAGGTCCGAAGTAGTGGGGGGCCAACTTGGCACAAGAATTCCATCGCAGAGTGCTTTTCTTTGGCTTGATTCTCACATACATATGGTCCCCTACTGCAAATTCCCAAAAGGTTATTTTCCTATTTGCGTAAACCTTTTGTTGGTCCTGTGCCACTTTCATGTTCTGCCAAATTTTCTTGACCTCCTGCAACATTTCTTCCACCATATCTAGTCCAAGAATCATTTTTTTTTCTGGACTACTCCAGTTTATAGGAGTCCGACACTGTCTCCCATACAATGATTCGAAAGGTCTCATCTTAAAGGATTCTTAATATCTGTTATTGTATGAAAACTAAACCAAATGTAGGTACTCCTCCCGTTTCATTGGCTGTTGCATTACATACATGCACAACATGTCTTCTAAAACTTGATTTACCCTTTCTGTTTTCCCATCTGTTTGTGGGTGGTAGGCAATACTAAATTGTATTTACATTCCCAGTCCACTAAATAGCATCTTCCAGAATGCCGATGTAAACTTCACATCATGATCCAATATGACTACTCGGGGAATACCATGCAACCTGAAAATATTCTTCATAAAAATGTCTGTTTTTTTTGTATACTCTTATAGGTAGATTGAACCGGGATAAAGTGTGCCACTTTGCTAAGTCTATCGACTACCACCATAATTGAATCATTATGCTTTTTGTTTCTAGGTAGTCCAGTGATAAAGTCAAGGGCAATGACTTCCCACTTCCATTCAGGTATTGGAATTGGTTGAAGCAATCATGTAGGGTGCTGATGCTCCACCTTAATCTGTTGGCACTCTAGGAACTTGGTCAAATATTCTGCTATGTCCCTTCTCATCCCCGGCCAGGTGTAGTCTTTTCTGATTGTTGTTAACATATTTTGATATCTCGGATGCTCGGGATAGGTGCTTCTATGATACTCATCCAAAATAATTATTTTTAGACTACCTTGATTGGGAATACATATCCTCTTTCGAAAAACAAGAAATTATTTTTCATTGAGTTCATGTTTGGACTGTTTCCCTCATCTCTCATCATATTTTATTTGTTGCCACAAGTTTTGATATTCTGGGTCCTCCCTTGCTGCTTCCAAAATCTGGTCTTGAAAATTAAATTCATTCTAGTTGAAATAAAGTTCATAAATGTCGTGAAATTTCCTGCTTAAGGCATCTGCCACCTTGTTCTCTTTTCCTTTTACATGCTGAATATTGAAAGCAAATTCACTAAGAAACACATTCCATCTCATTTTCCGAGCATTCAAATCAGCCTGCTTAAAGTAGTTGGTTAAGCTACTATGATCGGTCCTTGGTACGAATCTTTTTCCTAGCAGATAATGCCTCCATATCTGCAAGGCATGATCAACTACAGTCAGCTCCAAATCATATGTTGAATATCTCTGCTTGTGATCCTTCAACTTCCTAGACTCATATGCTATGACTCTTCCTTCCTAAGTCAACATTGATCCTACACCCTCCTTGCATGCATCAATACATACTTTGAATTATTTACTTGGATCTTCTACCTTCAAGACAGGAGCAGTGGTTAACAACTCTTTTAACAACTCAAAATTTCTTTTGCATTCTTGAGTCCATTTGAAAACCTATCCTTTCCTTTGCAAAGAGGTAATAGGATAAGTTGTTTTGGAGAAACCAGCCAAACCCATAAATGAGCGTATGTCTGCTACATTCTTTGGGACCCTCCATTCCATAATTGTCTTTATCTTTTTCGGGTCCACAGCTATCCCTTCTGCCAAAATTACATGCCCCAAGTATTGGATCTTCTCCTTAAAGAAATCACATTTACTGAACTTGGCATAGAGTTGATGCTCTCTTAGCATTTTCAGCACAATACGCAGATGTTCTTTGTGCTCTTCCATATTCTTGGAGTAAATTAAGATATCATCAATAAATATTAACACGAATTTATCCAAATATGGGTGAAAAAATCCATGCATTAAGCTCATAAAGGTTGCTGATGAATTGGTTAACCCAAACGGTAACACCACAAACTCGTAATGTCCATACCTGGTGTAGAAATTTGTTTTTCTTATATCTTCATCCATCATACAGATCTGGTGGTAGCCTAACCTTAAGTCAATCTTGGAGAATATTGTAGCTTCTTTGACTTGGTCAAACAGATCATTGATGTGTAGTAATGGGTACTTGTTTTTAAGAGTCAGCTTGTTGAGTTGACAGTAGTCCATACACATACGCATAGTACCATATTTCTTCCCTACGAACAACATCAGTGCTCCTACAATTGCATACTTAACTCTGTTAACTCTGACACACTCATTCTATATGGAGTTTGGGACACAGGTGCTGCCCCAAGTATTAATTCAATAGTAAAATATATATCTCTTTTTGGTGGCAACCATGGAATCTCCTCAGGGAAAACATCTTGGAATTCTTGTACAATAGGAATATTTTCCAGCATAGCATTCTTATCTTTTGTATTGGTTAATCCAACTTGAATTGCATAAAGCTGGAAACCCTTCCTTATACATTTACTTAGCTGTGATGCTGTAATAGGTCGCAACTTCAAAGAATTTTCGATGCCCTGCAGTTCCTGTCTTGTTCCATCATTAGATTTAAAATGTATGACCTTATTCTTACAGTCCACCAAGGACCAATGTATTTTCATCTAATCCATCCCCAGCAGTATATCATAAGACCCTAGTGATAGAACATTGAGTTCCACAGTTATATGTTGGTCCCCAATACTCAATTCACAATTGGGTACCTTAGTATGAACCCGCCTTCTAGTCCCTATAGCCAGCTAAACCAGCCATGGATTTTTAAATTTTTGGTACTGCAAATTACTGCTTTCTACTACACGATGGTGTATGTAACTCAAGTTGGCACTAGGATCAACTAAAATAGAAACAACTCGGGTTTGAATCTTACCTTCTAATTTTATCATGGTTAGCTAGTAATCTGCTTGTTGAATCTCCAATTTTACATTGATTCTGGGTATATTTCAAGCTACATCACCCACCGTGGATGCTTCTTGTAGGTTCTCTACCACCTCATTCCTTCCTCGATGTGGGCAGTTCATGAAGTAATGTGCCTCTCCACATGCCCAGCAATGCAACGGGGGTTTCTGGGGTTGCCCAATGTCAGATCTACTAGAAGCTTTATTAGGCCTTTCCTCCACTGTCCACTTGGTTCTGGTTTGGATTTTTCCATTATGTTTGTTGAGTGGATGTCTTGCAGCATTATTCAAATTGCTTGATCTACTATTTCTGTTATTGGTAAAACTTTTCTGCCCCTTTCGAGGTGGCCAACTTTTTCCAGCTTCTCCTTTTGCCTTGGACTGCTGATAGCACATTTATTCTTTCCTAATCAATTCATCCATGGTTTTTGGATTTTCTAACTCGATTCTTTCTTTCATATGAATTGGAAAACTTCTCAAAAAACGATGCACCTTGGCTTTTTCATCACGTAGGTAAGGTACATATCTTAATAAAGATGTGAATTTTTTAATACATTCGTCCATAATCATTTGGCCCAGTTTCAAATCATGAAACTCTCGGGATTTCTCATCATAAAATATTTCAGTCAAGTACTTGTCTTTAAAGTAATGCTCAAACTCATACAAAGTTACATTTTGATCTTCCACTCCTTGTACATTCTTCACTTCCTGCCATTAGAGTGTTGCTTTCTCCCGCAGTTGATAGATGGCTAGGCGAGCTTTCAATTTGATGTTATACTCATACACCTGAAAGTATTTATTCATATTTATTATCCAAGCTTCCGCCATTTCCTTCGCCTCTCCATCAAAGGTAGGAGGCTTAATCTTCCAGAATTCTCCTTGTAATTCCACTTTTTTCTTTTTTATCTCTTGCTCTTCCATGACATTTCTAGATTCTACCTCATTATATGGCTTCTTGGCATTCGACTGTCTTCGACATGATCATGTACTCCTTGGCATTGTTATATTTTTTCTTGAGTATTTCTCTAAGGGATAGGTTGTCCACTGGGAGGATTCTCTCTATCCGACATAATCTTCAATATCCTCTCTTGTTCTCTCATCAACCTTTCATTTTCACTACAAACTTTAAGCATTTCTGTTTGTAACTGTTGTACAATATCCAACAAATTATTTTTCTATCGTTGTTGTTCTTCCAGCATTCTTCTTGTCTGCTGGTGTTGGTCCACACTTAGCTGCACCCACATTTCGAAACTAACTTCAGGGTTGGTCACAAGATGATTCTCTCCCATGTTTTTGGGTGGGTGTTGACTTGATCCTCTTCTCACGGCGGATTACAAAAATCTTTTCCTATACTTAACACAATATTAAGTCATTAGTTTTAGTAGAATTCATAAAAAACATAATATAGCATGGTTCTAGCCCATTTGGCCCCAGTTTGTAACTTATGCTCTGATACCACTTGTAACACCTACCTTCTTATTCACCTAAATTTACCATTTAAAAAAAAAAATACACACATGGAAACCATACACTAAAATGAATTGGAATTACATTATATCTCATACTTATTCGCATGCAAATAATAACGTATATTCGTATTTACATTATTCCATGGTTCTTTTTCGCTTGAGTTAATTTTTCTTTGTTTGATTCTAAACGTAATAGATCACAGTCAGGTTCGCTATCCACAATTTGACATTTTGGTACAGGCACTAACTCCTGGGTACACCATAGAGTTATTTATGTGTTCACCAGCTAGCTTAATTCAAATGAAATATACCAAAGTTTATAGTTTGTACCTACAGATACATTGATTGTTAATATTTTAGTTTTATATTTCAATGGACCGGTCTCGTAATTTACTCCATCTATCTGGTTGCGCTTGCGCCCTCTCCATCATTGGATCAATACTCATTGTGATCGAAGAAGCTTCGGGCTAATGAGGTGGGTTAGAGTAACCAGCCACCCCCACATCCCGCCACAGTTCCCATTGTTGTGTTATGCGTTGCGGGAAGCTCAGATTTGCAACTGCATATTCATCGGCCATGCCTCTGCCGCAAGAGCTCCACCAATCCTCATAGCTATTGGATTTATTATTTTCCTATTGCCATATTCCTTCCACCGTTGATGGTCAACTCTGTAGATGAGTTGTGTAACCATTTTGGCACAATGGAATGGGCTCTGCAGGTCAAATATGCAACGATGCAGGTTCTTTCATCCTCCGGCTCGAGTGTTGGCTCACCGCTAGTTACAATGACTCTGTGGTTTGAGCAGGTTGCCAATGTCTTCGACAGACTTCCATATACACATGAATCTGCGGTAAGAATTTCATTGCAAGTTTTTCCTCATAGTATTTCGCACAGAATAAAATATGAACTTGGGTTTTTCTATTTGTTTTAATCCTTGAATTTTTTCATTTACTAACTTTGTGTAAATGTTTTTCTATCTGGATACTGACTAGGTACCATCCAGTAAGCTGGGAAAATTCCAGCACGTAGTCTCAACGTTGGCTCAATTCTCCTTGTTGACAGTAAGAGCTCTTCCCCATTCTCCCCATACTCAATTCAAAATGTCTTCACAAAGTGACATTCGGCCTTCCTCTGCTTATCTTGCAAGCGGGGTTTTCTGGTTGTCGGGTGCTTGGAACCCAGTTAAATGTTTAGTTTTACATTTGGGGTTTTTAGTTTGACTGTGCCCATTTTGGGTTCAGCCCTATTTCAATGAGTCGACTGGGATTACCCGCATTTTCCAGAATTGTTTTAAGAAGGATTTAAGTTCCAAAGCTATGCTTATGTTTTTCAATTATGAATGTACTTATGTGCAGTTCTCTGTAATGTTATTTTTTCTACACAGTTAGTTTCATGATATTATGGGTTTATTAGCAGTTACATTGGTTTGCTATCTAATTCATTTTTCGAACTTCATTGTTAATAATGATTGATATATCGCAATTTTTTATTTTAGCAAGATCTAGTTTCTTATATGGTCAAGGACTTTGTTCAATCCAGTTCTTGAAATCTATTAAATTATTGTTGCACAATTTTGTTTCACATCTCTCGCTCTTCTTCATTTGAGGTATTCTAAATTGGTTAACATATGTGATAACTCATTTATTAATTTCTATGCCCCCCCCCCATTACTCCAACAGAGGTATTGGGACCAGAACCGGGGCTCTGTTACGGGGTTTGGGTTCTAAACCCACAACCAAACGGTTCCCCCCATACATTATCTCATATCTCCTCCATTTGGAAGTAATATCAAGCTTTCTATAGTATCAGTTATTCTGCATAATTTTCAGTTACAGTAGTACGTGCTTCCTCATTTTACTATGGTAGTTTGTAATTCACATTATGCACTTTTGTAACTAGTGATTTTTTCACATAGTTCTTGCAGTAGTTTTAAATTTACTCTTCATTATGGTAATAACATGTATATCCTTCTAGATTTTCTACTACCACATATATTCTATATAACCATTCTAGTAACAAATACTTTTACTTATTCAGCACAATCATCTATATTTCTACATCCATTATTTTCACAAATAGTAGAAGGGTTAAGGAAGAAAAACTTTCTTCTTCATATTTTTCATTTTTCCTCTCTTACCTCATATAGATTATATAAAATATTTAATTAATTCCTGTATCTTTCCTTTCCTATGTGAATATATACGCATTTCCAACTATTTTCTAGAATAAAATGCATGATAAATCCAATGTTCTTATTCTAATACATAGATATTCAGAAGTATAAATATGTTCTCATTTCTTTACGGTACTATAAAATCTGCAACTTTAACTGCAAACATGTAATATTCCTAAATTAGCATGCAGCTAATAGGAATATTTTTTCTTTTAAAATCTAGATAGATGAACAAATTGGCAAGGAGGCTCATAAGTTTCTTAAGTATGAATAAAAATCCTTCATAATGTTAAAAGGGATCATGTAATAACTAGATCAAGCATCCACATGTGTGAAAAGGGTCTAAAATGAGTGGAAAAAGTCAAGTTTGACCAAGCCAACAACATTTTTGTATGAGGAGTGGATCCTAAATGAAGACAGCTCAATGTGAATGGAGATCAATCTAGCTAGTCAAAATGAAGACACCTTGAGTGTGAAAGGAGACAAGGCATGAAGATCTAGTCAAGGTTGATCCAGTCAAGATTGACTCAATAAAATAGCATTGTAAAAGGATGAGCAAGGCACATGGAGAGAGTGTAATTTTGGTGGAGGAGCCTTTGCATGGAAGCAACCTCATAGTGGGGTGGGACCCTTGGTGAGGAAGCTCATCAACTATATAATGGAGGAGATGGAAACCATATGGGCATGATTGAAGATTATATTTTATGTGGTATTTTAAGACTTCTTGCATTCTTTGGATGTTTAGCTAAGTTTTCTGCAATGTTTAGTGCAAGGGTTTTCTCATGTGGGGATTCCCTACTCTTTCTTGGAGATATTGTTTAAGAAATATAAGAGGAGAAATATGAGCTACATTTTCCATTATCTGGTGTTAGGCCAAGCAGTTACCTTCAGCAACAATGAAATCCCTTGCAGAAACTATGTTATTTCCTAAGGTGTGCAGTGGGAGGTGTCAAAACACCACTTTTATGAGGCAGTTTCCCTGGAGGAGGATCAGCCTTTCTCTCGGAAAGCTAGTAGGAGAGTCTACAGCCATTTCTTTGCATGTTCAGCCATTTTTATGTAGAGATATAGCTATACAACATGATTCAGCCATAGATCTATAGCAGTTATTTCTTGTATATCATTTCTGTCAAGAAACCCTTGTCGGGTCATCTTGGATCTATGTAAAAAGAGACTAGATCTATGTTTTTATGCCAGATTGAGTAATCTAATAGAAGATCTAATTTTTCTCTCCATTTTTTGAGTATAATCCTCAAATAACTGCACTGTCTCTTTATGCAGTAATTTATATGTGTTGCAGTCTTGGGTTTTCATCATTTTTAAGCTGTTCTGAGCATGTTAGGCTTGTTTAACTAGGCAAAAGTCATTTGTTTTTTTATTTCCTCTTAGATATAAGTTTAATATTGTCAGATATAATAGATTCATGGGCTGCATTTTTATGTTGATACTCATATTTCTGAAAAATGCGTTTTTTGTGGAAGTATTGTTGATTTTCCCATTTTAGGATATTACATTGGTATCAAAGCCCTAATCTTGGCTCAGCCTATGTTATTCAACCATTATGGAGTCTTCTCATGGGGAGGAGGAGATATGAAAGAGAGATCAAATCAAACCCTTATTTTCTGGAGGAAAGAGGTTCTCAAAACTTCTCTTTCAAACTCTACAGGGTAGAAGCAAAGACATCAAAGAAGTGAGGAGGGAAATACATAGAAGTCCCTCAAAAATATCTGCAATTTCTATACATGAGGAAATCTCTAATTCCTCATCTCATGGGTGTGATCATTTAGCCACATCATGATATTTAAAACACTCTATTAGCCACTTTTTCATTAAGAAGAAGAAGCAGGAAGGAGATGTGCCAAAGGGGGAGACTCTTGGTGATTATTTGCAAGAGTATGAAGCTCAATCTAAGGGGTTCAAAGATCACTTGAACTTCCAAAGGTTTTGAAATATCAAAGAAGGAATGAGCACAAAGAGCAAGCAGAATGGTGAGGGTAGATTCGTTCTATCCACTTTTGATGGATCACCTAAATGTCCAGGTAGGGCTTGGGTGAAGGAGCTAGACACCTATGTACAACAACATCAAGTTTCAGAAAAAGAAGCCATCAAAGTAGCAGCAATGCATCTTGAGGCTAAGGCTTATGCTTGGTGGTTTTTTGAATCTTTTTCCTTAAAGAATGCAAGTACACCTACTTATCCAAAATTTCATTAGAAGAATAATGGAGAAGTTTGATAAAGAATATTATGAAACAATTTCTATGGAGCTTGTCAAACCACATCAAAAAAAGATTTTGCATGGATTAGAAGGGTCCCTAAGTTCAGCTGCATTTCAGAAAACCATTGAATGGGATGGAAACTTTTATGATATATTGCCAAGGGCAAAGTCCCCATTGCATGAAAGGCTTTCTTCTCAAGAGGAAGACATGGAGATTCCTCCTTCAAAAGAAGACCAAGATCTAAGGTCTCTTATTGATGATGAGGCATTTTGAATTATTGAAGAGAAGGAAGAGAAGGTTGAAGATGATAACGCATTCATGACAAGAACACATCTAGGACCTCATGAAGAGGAAGATAGAGAACTTGCTCCAAGGAGAGAAACTCTTGCACTCTTGCAAGGAGTTCCAAATAATCTCACATATGGAGATTGTGGCACAATCCATGTGTAGCATGTGCCATCATTATCAAAAGGTGAGATCTTGAAGATATAAGAAGGAAAAGAGGAGGGCAAGAAAAACATGATGAGGAGAATACACCCCTCTTTATTTCAGAAGATTGATGCACAAAGAAGGCAAGAGGATCTATGCCAGGAAGTCAAGGACAAATTTGTCCACACACATACACATCCTGATCTATGCCTTGATGCCTCTTTACATGGAGGCATTCCACCAGGGAAACCTCCTAATGGGAGGAAAAATAAAGTGTTATCTCAACTATGGGCAGCATATGCATACTTGGCTAAGGAGGGAGCTTTGGGAGAAACTAGCACAATGCAGAGAATCTTTCATGGATTCAAAGAAGAGATAAGCAGTTTTCTGAATTGGACATTACTACCTCCCACTTAGTTATTTGCGCTGAAAAAGGAGAATTCAGAAGTCTATGATGGCATGGACATGATGTCATATGGAAACTCCATATCTTTGGGGCAGCCAATGATATTTTCACTCAAAAAAGAGATTTCTAAACACGAAAAGAGGATATCAACACTCTTGCATGCATGGGCCAAATTGAGGAAGTTTTGGAAGACAAGGACTTTCCAAGGGGAGGTTGACTTCCATCTACTTCAATCTTGTCTTGAGCAAGATCATCTGCAAAGGAGGCATCAAAAGGAAGTTGATACTACTCCAACATGTGACTTTGGCATCAAGCATGTCAAAGAGGAGAGCCATGTTATGACAGGAGTTGTATTTCATATTTCTACAGCGCTGTCATTGTTGAGGAGCCTAGATCCTTATTGTGATTCCTAAATTTTGATGGAATACTCCAAGGACCTCTTCACATGTAAGGTTATTGATGGGAAATTGATGGATGGGAGGTATAAAGTAGTTGAGGGAGTCATTTATTCCCATGATCATATCTATTTGGTTAGAGACTCCAAGCTGAAGGAGAAACTACTTAATGCAGCCTTTGAGATCTTGCTTTCAAAACCCATTGGTTTCATTAGAACATATCATACTATCTTAGATGGATTCATGTGGGAAAAATTCAACAGGAGATGCACTCTCATATGAGTAATTTCATGAATCATTTGCTGGTTGAGGAGGAACATAGCTCGTGGGAGGAGTTATCATTACCACCTCCTTATTCATTGAGTGGGAGAAGGAGCTCATCCATGAGCTACATTGTTGATTTAAACTAAGTATATGATAAACATTGTATTGCTAAACATCATGATCGATTATACTTGTATTTTCTTAACACTCATGTGCAGGTCTTGGCTCCAAGAGGGGGCACTCTTTCTTATGGGTTTCATGAGCCACTTTGGGCCATGAACAATGGAGATATTGACCATCCCCTAATAGATTCTGGGGAGATGTTGTATTTTTCATGGTGTGATTAATTAGCACCAACTATCATACACCTTTTCCAAGCAGCAAGAAGGATGGGGCAGCCAACAAGTGTTGGGAAGAACACTTTTCATACCATATTTTATGTCAGTTGGGGGTAAAATTGCGTTGGTTGCACATGAGAAACCATTATCCTTCTCCTTTATTTCATATGGCAGCTAGCATGATTTCAATTATGATTCCATATGCTAAAGATGTTCTTATCTTTATTGGGGACATGATTGGAGGAGAGGCACATTGGTTGAATGTGTCCTTTGGGAAAGAAATTTCCCACACTTTTTGCACTACATGTTTCAAGGGGAGCATGGGAAATCATATGGCTACCATAGTAGCTCACTTTTTTCTTTATGAGGTAGGCCATATGATTGTTTGGAGCACTTGGGACATGCCTGTCATGAGAATTTCGGAGGAGCTTTACTATGAATTACCAATCTTGGAGGTGATTCATTTCATTTGGTTGATAGCATGGAGGTGGGAGTCCTTCATTGATGATAAAATTCCCCATGATTGTCATCACTTCTATCTTGAGGAGGCCCTTGATCAGAAAGAAGGTTTCCATGTAGACCTTCCTTTCTTCCATGATGAGAGCCCTTTGGTTTATCCACCAAAGGCCAACTTGCACACTTGGAGGGAACCATCGGGAGACAGGATTATTGCAGAATATCATAAGCAATGGTGGGAACTATTGGATATGAAGGCCACAAGAGGAGGAAGGGAGATTTTGCAGCACCCTTGCAGTTGCTTGAGGACAAGCAACATTTGGGAGGGTAAGACTGTAATATTCCTAAATTATAATGCAGATAATAGGAATATTAATTTTTCTTTTAAAATCTAGATAGATGAATAAATGGCCAAGGAGGCTCATAAGTTGCTTAAGTATGAATAAAAATCCCTCATAATGTGAAAAGGGATCATGTAATAACTAGATCAAGAATCCACATGTGTGAAAAGGGCCTAAAATGTGTGGACAAAGTCAAGTTTGACCAAGTCAACAAAATTTTTGTATGAGGAGTGGATCCTAAATGAAGACAGCTTAATGTGAATGGAGATCAATCTAACTAGTCAAAATGAAGACACCTTGAGTGTGAAAGGAGACAAGGCATAAAGATACAGTCAAGGTTGATCCAGTCAATATTGAATAAATCATACAACGTTGTAAAAGGATGAGCAAGGCACATGGAGACAACGTAATTGTGATGCAGGAGCCTTTGCGTGGAAGCAACCTCATAATGGGGTGGGACCCTTGGTGAGGAAGCTCATCAACTATATAATGGAGGAGATCGCAAAAATATGGGCATGATTGAAGATTATATTGTATGTGGTATTTTTAGACTTCTTGCATTGTTTGAATGTTTAGCTAAGTTTGCTGCACTGTTTAGTGCAAGGGTTTTCTCATGTGGGGATTCCCTACTCTTTCTTGGAGATCTTGTTTAAGAAATATAAGAGGAGATTTCTGAGCTGCATTTTCCATTATCTGGTGTTAGGCCAAGTAGTTAACTTCAACAACAATGAAATCCCTTGCAGAAACTACATTATTCCTTAAGGTATGCAATGGGAGGTTTGAAAACCCCACTTTTATGAGCTAGTTTCCCAGGAGGAGGATCAACCTTTTTCCTAGAAAGCTAGTAGGAGAGTCTATAGCCATTTCTTTACATTTTCATCCATTTTGATGCATAAATTCAGCTATACAACATGATTCAATGATAGATCTGTAGCAGTTATTTCATGTATATCATTTCTATCAAGAAACCCTTGTCTAGTCATCTTGGATCTATGAAAAAGAGACTAGATCTATGTTTTTATGCCTCATTGAGTAATCTAATAGAATATATGATTTGTATCTCCATTTTCTGAGTATAATCATCAAATAAATGCACTGTCTCTTTATGCAGTAATTTATGTGTATTGCAGTCTTGGGTTTTTATCATTTTTAAGCTATTTCAAGCATGGGAGGCATGTTTAACTGGGCAAAATTCATTTGTTTCTGATTTAATCTTAGATATAAGTTCAATATTGTCAAATATAATGGATTCATGGGCTGCATTTTTCTTTTGATACTCATATTTCTGAAAAAATCGTTTTTTGTGGAAGTATTGTTGATTTTCCCATTTTGGGATATTACAGTGGTATCAAAGCCCTAATCTTGTCTAAGCCTCTGTTATTCAATCATTATGGAGTCTTCTCATGGAGAGGAGGAGATATGCAAGATAGATCAAAGCAAACCCTTATTTTCTGGAGGAAAGAGGTTCTCAAAACTTCTCTTTCAAACTCTGCAGGGTAGAAGCAAAGACATCAAAGAAGTGAGGAGGGAAATACATAGAAGTCCCTCAACAAGATCTGCAAGTTATATACATGGGGAAAGCTCTAATTCCTCATCTCATGGGTGTGATCATTCAGCCACATCATCAAATTTACAACGCTCTATCAGCCACTTTTTCATGAAGAGGAAGAAGCAGGAAGGAGATATGCCAAAGGAGGAGACTCTTGGTGATTATTTCCAAGATTATGAAGCTTAATCTAAGGGGTTCAAAGATCACTTGAACTTCCAAGGGTTTTGAAAATCAAAGAAGGAAGGAGCACAAAGGGCAAGCAGCATGGTGACTGTAGATTCTTTCTATCCACTTTTGATGGATCACCTAAATGTCTGGCTAGGGCTTAGGTGAAGGAGCTAGACACCTATGTGCAACAACATCAAGTTTTAAAAAAAGAAGCCATCAAAGTAGCAGTGCTGCATATTGAGAGTAAGGCTTATGCTTGGTTGTTGTTTGAATCTTTTTCCTTAAAGAATTCAAGTACACCTACTTATGAAAAATTCATTAGAAGAATAATGGAGAAGTTTGATAAAGAATATTATGAAACACTTTCTATGGAGCTTGTCAAACCACAACAAACAAAAAAATTGCATGGATTAGAAGGGTCCCTAAGTTTAGTTCCATTTCAGAAAACCATTGAAGGCGATGGAAACTTGTATGATATATTGCCAAGGGAAAATTCCCCATTGCATGAAAGGCTTTCTTCTCAAGAGGAAGACATGGAGATTCCTCCTTCAAAAGAAGACCAAGATCTAAGGTCTCTTATTGATGATGAGGCATTTTCAATTATTGAAGAGAAGAAAGAGAAGGTTGAAGATGGTAACACAGTCATGACAAGAACACATATAGGACCTCATGAATAGGAATATGGAGCACTTGCTCCAAGGAGAGAAACTCTTGAACTCTTGCAAGGAGTTCGAAAGAATCTCACATATGGAGATTGTGGCACAATCCATGTGCAGCATGTGCCATCATTATCAAAAGGTGAGATCTTGAAGATAGAAGAAGGAAAATAGGAGGGCAGGCACCACATGATGAGGAAAATACACCCCTCTTTATTTCATAAGATGGATGCACAAAGAAGGCAAGAGGATCTATGCTGGAAGGCAAGGACAAATCTGTCCATGCACATACACATCCTGATCTATGCCTTGATGTCTCTTCACATGGAGGCATTCCACTGGGGAGAACTCCTAATGGGAGGAAAACTAAAGTTTTCTCTTAACTATGGGCAGCACATGCATACTCGGCTAAAGAGGGAGCTTTGGGAGAAACTAGCATAGTGCAAAGAATCTTTCATGGATTCAAAGAAGAGATAAGCAGTTTTCTGAATTGGACATTGCTACCTCCCACTCAGTTATTTGCGCTGAAAAGGGAGAATTTAGAAGTCTATGATGGAATGGACATGATGTCATATGGAAACTCCATATCTTTGGGGCAGCCAATGATATTTTCACTCACAAAATATATTTCTAAACATGACAAGAGGATATCAACACTCTTGCATGCGGGCCAAATTGAGGAAGTTTTGGAAGTCAAGTACTTTCCAAGGGGAGGTTTACTTCCATATACTTCAATCTTGTCTTGAGCAAGATCATTTGCAAAGGAGGCAGCAAAAGGAAGTTGATATTACTCCAACATGTGACTTTGGCATCAAGCATGTAAAAGATGAGAGCCATGTTATGTAGGGGCTGCATTTCATATTTCTATAGCGCTGTCATTGTTGGGGAGCCTAGATCCTTATTGCGATTCCTAAATTTTGATGGAATACTCCAAGGACCTCTTCACATGTAAGGTTCTTGATGGGAAAGTGATTTATGGGAGGTATAAAGTAGTTCAGGGAGTCATTTATTCCCATGATCAGATCTATTTGGCTAGAGACTCCAAGCTCAAGGAGAAACTACTTAATGCAGCCTATGAGATCTTGCTTTCAAAACCCACTTGTTTCATTAGAACATATCATACTATCTTAGATGGATTCATGTGGGAAAACTTCAAGAGGATATGCATTCTCATATGAGTAAGTGCATGAATCATTTTCTTGTTGAGGAGGAACATAGCTCTTGGGAAGAGTTATCATTACCACCTCCTTATTCATTGAGTGTGAGAAGGAGTTCATCCATGAGCTACATTGTTGATTTAAACTAAGTATATGATAAACATTGTATTTTTGAACATCATGATTGATTATATTTGTATTTTCTTAACACTCATGTGCAAGTCTTGGCTCCAAGAGGGGGCACTCTTTCTTATGGGTTTCATGAGCCACTTTGGGCTATGAACAATGGAGATATTGACCATCCCCTAATAGATTTTGGGGAGATGTTGTATTTTTCATGGTGTGCTTCATTAGCACCAACTATCATACACCTTCTCCAAGTAGCAAGAAGGATGGGGCAACAAACAAGTGTTGGGAAGAACACTTGTCATATCATATTTTATGTCTGTTGGAGGTAAAATTGCGTTGGTTGCACATGAGAAACCATTATCCTTCTCTTTTATTTCATATGGCAGCTAGCATTATTTCAATTATGATTCCATATTCTGAATATGATCTTATCTTTACTGGGGACATGATTGGAGGAGAGACACATTGGTTGAATGTGTCCATTGGGAAAGAAATTTCCCACACTTTTTGCACTACATGTTTCAAGGGGAGCATGGGAAAGGATATGGCTACCATAGTAGATCACTTGTTTCTTTATGAGGTAGGCCATATGATTGTTTGGAGCACTTGGGACATGCCTCTCATGAGCATTTGGGAGGAGCTTTACTCTGATTTACCAAGCTTGGAGGTGATTCATTTCATTTGGTTGATAGCATGGAGGTGGGAGTCCTTCATTGATGATAAAATTCCCCATGATTGTCATCACTTCTATCTTGAGGAGGCCCTTGATCAGAAAGAAGGTTTCCATGTAGACCTTCCTTTCTTCCATGATGAGAGCCATTTGGTTTATCCACCAAAGGCCAACTTGCACACTTGGAGGGAACCATCGGGAGACACGATTATTGCAGAATATCTTAAGCAATGGTGGGAACTATTGGATATGAAGGCCACAAGAAGAGAAGGGGAGATTTTGCAGCACCCTTGCAGTTGCTTGAGGACAAGCAACATTTGCTAGTGGAAGACTGTAATATTCCTAAATTAGCATGCAGGTAATAGGAATATTAATTTTTCTTTTAAAATCTAGATAGATGAATAAATGGGCAAGGAGGCTCATAAGTTGCTTAAGTATGAATAAAAATTACTCATAATGGGAAAAGGGATCATGTAATAACTAGATCAAGCATCCACATGTCTGAACGGGGTCTAAAATGTGTGGAAAAATTCAAGTTTGACCAAGTCAACAACATTTTTGTATGAGGAGTGGATCCTAAATGAAGACAACTCAATGTGAATGGAGATCAATCTAGCTAGTCAAAATGAAGACACATTGAGTGTGAAAGGAGACAAGGCATGAAGATCCAGTCAAGGTTGATCCAGTCAAGATTGACTGAACCAAACAATGTTGTAAAAGGATGAGCAAGGCAAATGGAGACAACGTAATTGTGGTGGAGGAGCCTTTACATGGAAGCAACCTCATAATGGGGTGGGACCCTTGGTGAGGAAGCTCATCAACTATATAATGGAGGAGATGGAAACCATATGGGCATGATTGAAGATTATTTTTTATGTGGTATTTTTATACTTCTTGCATTCTTTGGATGTTTAGCTAAGTTTGCTGCACTGTTTAGTGCAAGGGTTTTCTCATGTGGGGATTCCTTACTCTTTCTTGGAGATCTTGTTTCAAAAATCTAAGAGGAGATTTTTGAGCTAAATTTTCCATTATCTGGTGTTAGACCAAGCAGTCACCTTCATCAAAAATGAAATCCCTCACAGAAACTACGTTATTTCTTAAGGTGTGCAGTGGGAGGGTTCAAAACCCCACTTGTATGAGCTAGTTGCCCAGGAGGAGGATCAGCCTTTTTCTCAGAAAGCTAGTAGGAGAGTCTATAGACATTTATTTGCATGTTCAACCATTTTTATGTATAGCTTCATCTATACAACATGATTCAACGATAGATCTGCAGCATTTATTTCTTGTATATCATTTCTATCAAGAAAACCTTGTCGGGTCATCTTGGATCTATGTAAAAAGAGACTAGATCTATGTTTTTATGCCTCATTGAGTAATATAATAGAAGATATAGTTTTTATCTCCATTTTTCTGGGTATAATCGTCAAATAAATGCGTTGTCTCTTTATGCAGTAATTTATGTGTTTTGCAATCTTGGGTTTTAATCATTTTTAAGTTATTCTGAGCATGGAAGGCCTGTTTAACTAGGCAAAAGTCATTTTTTTCGATTTCCTCTTAGATATAAGTTCAATATTTTCAGATATAATGGATTCGTGGGCTGCATTTTTCTGTTGATACTCATATTTCTGAAAAATGTGTTTTTTGTGCAAGTAGTGTTGATTTTCCCGTTTTGGGATATTACAGTGGTATCAAAGCCCTAATCTTGGCTCAGCCTGTGTTATTTAACCATTATGGAGTATTCTCATGGGGAGGAGGAGATATGAAAGAGAGATCAAAGCAAACCCTTATTTTCTAGAGGAAAGAGGTTCTCAAAACTTCTCTTTCAAACTCTGCAGGGTAGAAGCAAAGACATCAAAGAAGTGAGGAGGGAAATATATAGAAGTCCCTGAACAAGATCTGTAAGTTCTATACATGAGGAAAGCTCTAATTCCTCATCTCATGGGTGTGATCATTCAACCACATCATCAGATTTACAATGCTCTATCAGCCACTTTTTCATGAACAAGAAGAAGCAGGAAGGAGATGTGCCAAAGGAGGAGACTCTTGGTGATTATTTGCAAGAGTATGAAGCTCAATCTAAGGGGTTCAAAGATCACTTGAACTTCCAAGGGTTTTGAAATATCAAAGAAGGAAGGAAAAAAAAGGGCAAGCAGCATGGTGAGGGTAGATTCTTTCTATCCACTTTTGATGGATCACCTAAATGTCCGGCTAGGGCTTGGGTGAAGGAGCTAGACACCTATGTGCAACAACATCAAGTTTCATAAAAAGAAGCCATCAAAGTAGC
Organism: Pinus albicaulis; assembly: GCA_034641835.2. Lineage (NCBI taxonomy): Eukaryota > Viridiplantae > Streptophyta > Pinopsida > Pinales > Pinaceae > Pinus > Pinus albicaulis. The sequence goes on from CM076576.1 coordinate 120,880,792, forward strand.
AGTGCTACATCTTGAGGGTAACGCTTATGCATGGTGGTTCTTTGAATCTTTTTCCTTAAAGAATTCAAGTACACCTTTTTATGCAAAATTCATTAGAAGAATAATGGAGAAGTTTGATAAAGAATATTATGAAACACTTTCTATGGAGCTTGTCAAACCACATCAAACAAAAATTTTGCATGGATTAGAAGGGTCCCTAAGTTCAGCTCCATTTCAGAAAACCATTGAAGGGGATGGAAACTTGTATGATATATTTCCAAGGGAAAAGTCCCCATTGCATGAAAGGCTTTCTTCTCAAGAAGAAGACATGAAGATTCCTCCTTCAAAAGAAGACCAAGATCTAAGGTCTCTTATTGATGATGAGGAATTTTCAATTATTGAAGAGAAGGAAGAGAGGGTTGAAGATGATAAAGCAGTCATGATAAGAACACATCTAGGACCTCATGAAGAGGAAGATGGAGCACTTGCTCCAAGGAGAGAAAATCTTTCACTCTTGCAAGGAGTTCCAAAGAATCTCACATATGGAGATTGTGGCACAATCCATGTGCAACATGTATCATCATTATCAAAAGGTGAGATCTTGAAGATAGAAGAAGGAAAAAAGGAGGGCAAGCACCACATGATGAGGAGAGTATGTTAGGGTCCCGTGATTTGGCTAATTTGCAAGCCAAGTGACAGGGTAACATCAAACCAATATTTGGAGTCTAAGGACCTAGCCTTCCTGGACTCAGAGAGGGCTCTCTCTATTTGTGTAAGGAATATCTATGTGTTTTTCTTCTTATGTTTCTGATTTTAGGCTAACTGTGAAGTAGGTTTTTGGTTTTGTTTTTAGGTTTTTGAGGCAGGAACTTATCAAAGACTAAATAGATAAAAAGATTGTTAGATCAACTGGGCTATGGGGTCGAAAAGGTCAAGAAAGCCTCAGATGGCGATATAAGGTATGTTGAAGGGCTGATTTGATCAAGGTAAAATGGATCTTTGGGTAAAATGAAGTGGGATGGACACTAAGTTTGTGAAGGACAAAGGATTTCAAACATAAATAGTTTAATAGCAGACATTTATATGGTAGGGCTAACCATTAATCATCATAAATGTAACTTCAAACTGATAGATGCATAGAAATAAACATTCAAGCGATACATAGAGATATATGACTCTCTAAATTTAGGAAAATCGCTATCAGACTTTGGGGAAAAACAATTAAGACAAAAAAATAACTCAAACTACTAAGGGGGAACTCCTAGACATACTATTTTTTGTTATTGGGAACTTTGAACTAAGATTGCAGAGTTTTAGGCAAAGGGAAAGATCGATACAAGACCTCTTTGTTTCAACTAGGAAAATCAAACATGCAAAGAAATGTTTCAAAGGTGGAAGCTTTGACTAGCCATGAGTAAGCAGGGTGTACCGTGAATCATACTTAGCATGCATAGCAACCATAAATGAAACAAGCAAACAATTTCTTCAGTGATCAAAGAGAAATTAAGAATTCTTTGATATGACTAAGAAGGAAGAAAACATAGAGGCTATAATGAAACAGGAAATCTAAGGTGCCTCCAAGGGCATGTCTCAAATCTATTCTCTAATTTCTTATGGCAAGCAAAGAGCATTAAATATGTATGAAAACTAAGGAAACATAATAGAGAGGAACACTATACCATTTTACCAAGTCAAGGAATCTAACAGTAGTCCTATTTCATCATCCAAAACATTCAAGAAACTATCCAATGCACGAGACAAGTATTTCTTCCAAGCTTGTATAACCATATATTGCTCTATATCATCAAGTTCAGCCTTGTTTACAATAAATTCTCTTGGAATATATAGGTCAAGATGAAGGAGAACCTCCTAGTGCAATTAGCAAGCTCATTGGCCTTCAAAAATATCTGATTTTTTCCTTGAGGCTTTGCAAATCCCAAGGCACAAAATATCTATAAAAATATCCTAAAAATTCTAAAAAAAGAAATTAAATTGACTTTTCCCAACTGAAAATGGCCAAAAAAGGCTAAACGCACATTTGGAAAAGTCACTTCAGAAAACTGCATTTTTACAAAAATACTTCAGAAATATAGCAACAGAAAATTCCCTGTCTTGCAGGAAACATTTGGAGGACTTCTCGATGTCGCAATGAGGCCTGTGATGGCTTGTTGGAAAGCCTTGGATGTCTAGTTTATGAAAATGGTTCTTTTTCCTGAAACAGATCACTGGAAGCCTGTTAAAATCTGACCTGTGTGGAAAAACCCAGAAAGTAGCCTTTGCTGATATGTGGGGTAGAGTGTTGAAAAAGTGACTGCTTTTTGCCACTTTGGGGGACCAAAACATCTTCAATTGATCTAAAATTTGCTGAGTAGATTCCCCTAAAATTATGGCATCCAATGATACCATTTTCATCCTTTTAATATGCTTCAAACTAAAATGGCGATGCCCATGAGTTTTTGCAAAATGCCTAAAAATGTCAAAAAACAAAAACTTGTCAAATTATGCCCAATTTTGGCGAGCATGACCCTCATGGGTTTTCAGAAGCATGCTGAGAAGCGGAGGCAAAAATTTCAAGCCTTGATATGCCTTTCTTCACTTTTTGTGTCGGGCACCTCTTTCGAGCCTCCTTGAGCTTTTCTTGTGTAGCCTTCAATTTCCTTCGGGCGATTTGATTAAGCTTCTTATAGTGCCCAGCCATTTTTCTTTGAAGGTTCAAGTTTCTATTGGCCTTTTCAAAATTATTCTCCAAGTGTTCATTCACCCTTTCAAGCCATGCTTCTCTATTGTTTTCTATCTCTTGGGTGAATAAATTAGTAAGAGGAAAAGATTGAAAAAGGGCAGCCTCTTCCTCTTTTTGTTTCTCCAAAGCTCTTTTGAGTCCCATAGTCCTTGGCATCTTCCTCCTTGGCCGATCTTCTTATTCACTATCATTGAATTCACCCATGAGTTATTCCAACTTATTTTTCACTTTGGAGGCTTCTTTTTGATACTTGATATCTCGTGTCTCATAAACTGCCATGTGGAAACTCATTTGCTTGTTTTGTGTTTGCAGAAAATGAATGAGGTTTTTAAACCTCTCTAGATCCGCTCTTAGATCATGAATTTGTTCTTCTATATTTAGCAAGAGAGACTCTATGATTCTGGCCTCATTGTCACTGTCATCATTGTTTATCTGAATTATGTCAAAATCCCTCTCTTTCTCATGGCTACTTTCCTCCTTCTCTTTTCCCTTGCTTTGGGTGGCCTTCTTGGTCCTCCTACTCTTTGGTAATTCAATAATGGATTTCTTGGGCAACTTCCCTTTGCTTCGGATTTCTCTAGTAACATTTGGAGTTACAATTTGAGCCACTTTATTTCTTGATGTTCGGGGCTCTGTTACCTTTGGAGAAGAAAGCATGGACCCTTGCCTAGGAGAGGCAGCTAGCACATGCCCTATTTGGTCTTTTCCTTTGCTACTCCCATCATCATCCTTGCTGGCTAGTGGGCTTTCCTTTCTTTCATAAAAATTTTCCCTTTGGGGACTGTTTTGACCCTCTTCATGAATGCCTTGATTGTCACCTTGCATGTCTCCTTGAGGGCTACCTTGTTCCCTTTTGTCACTTCTTTCTTCAGGACTTTTAGGCTCTGTATCTTCAATGTTTTATACTTCATCCTCATCATGCTTGCTGTTGTGAGGGCTACCAATATCTTCCTCTTTGTGACCATTGTGTTCCTCATCAAATTGTTCCTTTTCTTCATCATTTCCCTCTTCACTGTTTTTCTCTTTATCATTGTGCTCTTCCTCACTTTCCTTCCTTTCAATTTGATCCTCTTCATTGCTTTTCTCTTTATCACTATGCTGCTCTTTCTCACTGTGCTCTTCTTCATCACTGTGCTGCTCTTTCTCACTCTGCTGCTCTTTCTCACTGTGCTCTTCTTCACTTTGCTTCCTTTGACTTTGATCCTCTTCACTGTTTTTCTCTTTCTCACTATGCTCTTTTTCTTGATCAATCATACAAAAATTTTGCTTCTTAGGAGTGGGTTTACTAGAATTAGGAGAAATATGATGAGTGGATGGTGAAGGAAATGCATGGGATGAAGAAGCAGTGGCAAAATCGGGATGTCGAATGAAAGTGTCCCAAGAAATTCCATTTTTCTCACGTTGATGGAGAATGACAATCTTGATAAGGGAATGATGGAAAAGACAAGCTTTCTACTGAGAGGAAGGCTTCTTTTGAACAGTAGAAGTCATATTTTGAATACTTCTACAGAGGGAAAAGGGTAGGTTTAGCAATTGGGTTCTTGTGAAGTGCATGAGTAGCCTGATATGGTAAGCATAAACCTGGGAAAATCTCCCTTCGCATGTGAAATATTTCATGGTTATTTTCATGAGAGGAGCATAGTTGTTCAACAAATATGAAAAAGGAAAAATAGATGGGCATGCATCTCGATGTTCTGGTTTCAAGAAGGGTTTATATTGATCTAAATCTAGGTAGCTCTGCTTAAACCATTTTTCTCCGACATATGGAATTTTGGTAAATTTGGAAATAGATCTAGGAGAGAGCTTGAAGTCTAAGCCTACTATATGAACATGTTTCCCTTGTAGGCTTAAATAAAATATATGTGTCAAGGGAAGATAACTTTTTACCTCCTGAACCTTTTGAAAAAACTCCAAACATCCTATTTCATGAAGGTTAAAAAGTGTTGAAGGATGGGCATTCACTTCCTCAGTTGAAAAAGTTTCATACCTTTTGTGAGGACCACTTATGCTATCTTGCCTGGGAGGCATTTTTCTTCTGAGATCTTTGGCTAATTCTCCAAGGAAAACTATCTCAAATGTTCACTGTGATCAATCTTCAATCAACACCGTTTACTCTTTGAGAAAAAGCAAGTATGTCTTAGTTAGCCCACAAGTTTGTTAATACACCATCAGCTCTCCTTTGATTTTGATTGTATGAACCCCTCTTCTTCAACTGACTGTGTTCTGAAGTTTAAAACAAGAAAAATATTTCCTTTTGAAAAACAATGCCTCTTTGGGTAGCACTGATTCTAGGCACTGACTTAAAACACAGACTGTACCCTTTACCAAACAATGTGTTCTATTTTGAAAACAAAACCGCCCTCTTGTGATGAATGATGTCTCTCCATAGCAAAATACATCCCTTTGTCACTGAATAACAAGCCTCCTAACAAACTTTGTCTCCTCTTAAATGATCCCTTCCTTTTTTAAGGGATTGATTTAAAAACAAAGGTTATACCCCTCAGGAAACATTTTGTATGAATTTTGAATAAAAATGTTATTTTGTGACGGTTATTATTTTTTCAAAACAATAGGCAGCCCTTTTGTTACTGAGCAGTAAGCCTCCTAACAAACTTTTTCCCTTTAAATGATCACAGTTATCTTTTGTGTTTGGCAAGAAAAGTGTGGGTAAATTTGAAACAAGATGTGTTTATCAAACACACTGTTTAACACACTCCTTCAAGATAGTTATGAGACCTTTTTCACAAATTCTGCTTCCTAGTGGAAATTTGCACACATCCTCTACTTCTTTAAAGCACAAACATAACTTCTATATTGGCATGTTTAACCCTCTTTAACCACTATTTTTTACAGCAAGAAAAACCATTTTTTGTGATAATTTATGACATAAAAACCCTCCTTGAAACTCAAACTCCAGCAAAGGGGTGAGAAATACCTTTAAACATGAGTCCTTAGATCTTTTTGACCCTTGGTGCAGCGTTCAAGGGAGTATTTTGAAGACAGGTGAATGAGCGGGTCGTTCATAGCAGAAAGCGCTACGCAGAGGAGGTGTCGGGTCGACTTTGGGTGCCCGGTGACCGCAGGCACAGGCGTGCCGCGCGCAGATACAGGGGCGGTGCGCATTAGTGAAAATCCTGTGTTTGGGCACCTACAGGTGCGCTACGCAAAGTTTAGGCTCGAAAACTTCAAAGACTTTCCCGAGGAATGCTTCCTTCTGCTGTGGGGGAGCTAATGAATGCATGCTTCGTGTTTTGAAATTTGATCAGGGCTTTTCTAAAGGCTCTTCCCTCCTTTAAGATTTGAAAAATCTCTAATGCCCTTGCAGTCAGTTTAGAAGGGTTTCATGCCTTTTTGAAAAGGTTCTTTTATAAAAACATTAATTACTACCCCAATAAGTATCACTTTTTATAACACCATAAAGACCTTTCATAGAAACCATATTATGACAAGTCCTTTGAAGACACCATAACTCCATCGTTTCTTGAGGTAAGGAGGCCTCCTTTAAACAAGATGTTTCTCACTGCTATTCATCCAGGAGTTGACCCCTAGAACTACTAATGTGACTTCTGAAAATGATGACTTTTTCTTATCTTTATTGTCCTTTTTGTAGGCATATGTAAAAGCTATTGTAAAATCCAGCAAGCTCTCTTTTTCTTTGTCTATTTAGATGAAGGTCTTTGGCCAAAGTTTCACCCTCAATTATAGTTTGAAGAAGACCTCTGTAAACAGAGGAAACAAAGACTTTTTTAATATTTAGAATGTTATCATTTTTCTTGATGTAAAATAGGTTTTTCAACCTATAAACCCTTATGGTTTTATCATTGTTTGTCAATCTTTCATTCAAAAGGAAATTCCTCAAGAACCATATGAAAAACATGTTGATGCCTCTTTTGCCCATCTCTTGGAAGGAGGTGACTCACAACTCCTGAAAACACTTTAACACCTTAACCCTCTGCTTTTTGAATGAAGGAGGTTACACTTGTGCCTTTTAACCATCTACTTTTCAATGAAGGAGGTTACACTTGTGCCTTTTAACAATCTAATTTTCAATGAAGGAGGTCCTATTATGTTCCCAACCATCTGCTCTTTTTTGGAGGAGGTTCTTACTGTATATATGACATTTCATCTATTTCCAAAATGTATTACCTTTCTACAAATAACATGTCTGCTTAGTATCATATCAAATGGGCAAGAAGGTGAAAATTGACAATTTTCTTTATGAAACATGATCTGAGATACACATCCTTTGTAAAACATCCCTACAAACCCTTAGACTGGAAACCATGTGATTTGAAATTGTAGAGTACTTGCTTGCTAGACACCTTTGATTAATCTCCTTTGACTTTGTTTGTAGATTGATCATTGATGAAATCACACCCCTGCAGAGATGTAACAATCAATGACTTTGAACTCTAAAGAACTTCCTTGGGATCTAATGGAGATTTTGTTTGACCTTAAGCATGTTTCTTAGATAGTGATCATACTTATCTTTTTCTATTATGGATCTTTGTAGAATTTCTTCTGGACTAAGACAAAGAGACCTCTTAGTGGCGCGACCTATGGATGCATCAAGATTTTTTTTTTCAGATTAAGCGCTAATTCAGGGCTGGCTGGTATTGAACAAAGGCTTTTGGGTCAAGATGTTTTTCCAAGGAATGGATTCCATAAAACGCCACTACCTGACTTAGGGGCGATCTTGACAGATTTTGAGTATTTTATTTGGTATGATTAGATCTCAAAATGACATATAACTAGAGATAGGGTGGCTGACATTTTATCAAAATTTGGATAATGAATGACTTGGGAATGAGGGTAAATGACAACAGATAAACTTTAGCTATGACAGCTCATGGACAGGATTATATGACTGAAACTAGATAGGACTTGACAACTAGGTTTTTTCTCATCATAGGCTGACCGGAAAAGGTAGGAGGACAAAAATTATTTAGGGGTGTTTTCTAGATGACAGATTTGACAGTTTAGAGATCAGCTTCTAGAAAACTTGGCTTGAGAAACTAGTCATCATCAACAGCTGAAAAATATTGATGACTAACAGTGGCTCCATTTGGGGAGGGCAGCTCCTTTTCAGGAGGTGTCCAGAATTTCAGATCTCTGGCTTTTGAAGAACAGTGCCTTTATCCATTGGCACAAATTTCTTTCTTTCTTGATGCTATTTCTGAAAATTGACAGCATGATTAGCATCAAAGTCATTTCTACCTACCTAGCTACATTTCCTAACATTTGGACTAGAAACCCTTTGGAATAATATTTTTGAAAAATGACACTATCTAATTCTACACTTATATCTGCTGGGAGTTCAGATTAAACTAATGAACTCCTTTGTTTCTCTACCTATGCTAGATCGACTATCAAGATTAAGCTGTTTGACAGGATTTCATTCTCTAATCTAAAGCATGAGATTGAAAAATGACCAAATCAGGATTAGACAGTCTGGTTTTTCATGTACTCGTGGCATGAAAGACAATTTGACAAGTATTGCATGAAAATGAAATTTAGAAAAATCAAGCTGAGATACGCGGTTTTTCCACCATCTGTTTTCCTCTTTTGGTTACATTTTAGAAACCATAGCAGAACCAATATCTTTTTCCTAATCTATTTTCTTTTGACAAGTCAAGATTACAATTTAAATAACTGCTCTCTTCTCTCACCAACTTATCAGCAAACCAATTTAAAGCTGTATTGAGTTATGATTAGGCTGAATGAACTGAACAAAGACATTTTGAGCACTATTAGCTGACATTTAGACTTCATGACATTTCACTGTCAAATATTTTTTGAACATGGAGCTTTCTTATTGTTTTCAACTATCTCTTTTCTACTTTTCTATTGTTTTTTGAATTTTCTATTTTTTGTTTGACTATTGAAGCAATGATATATACAATGATTGAAAATGGAACTACAGAAATCCACCGAAAATGGTGGCTTGAGCATCTTATTTTTCATATGGATCTCTTAACACTCTTGGTCCACTCATCTCTTGAAAATAAAAGTTTGGAAAATTTTCTCTTTCCAAGCAAAACATAAGTTGTACATGGAATGCAAAAACCACAATGTCTCCCCATTTTGACCACTTCCCCCACTTTGATCTCACTTCTCATGCATTTGCTTGTCTTTTTCAAATAGTGCAGATATTCTTTGTCATTTTTGAAGTATATGATGACATCATCAAGGTACATCAGAATGTAGAAATTTAGAGCTAGAAACATGGCTTTTAGGAGCATGTTTTTCGTGTCTGGTGGTTTTGCAATTCTGCATTTGAAGATGGAACTACTTCCAGCATACTTGAAAAATTATTTGAGCTGTTCGCTTTGAAAAGGAATTATTTGGAAATACCCTGAAACATAATTTTGTAAAGATGCATGATTAGAAGCACCTATCATTTGTATAGTATGCTCTTGGGCAGGAAGGATATAATTTATGTCCCAAGGGTGTGTATTTGTGTTTCTAAAATCAACACGGATCCTATGTCCAACTGTCTTGTCTTTGATTATTATTGTTTGGTCAAGATTTTTGTATTTTCTTTTGTCGAAGTTGTTTCTTAAAGTGATGGCAGTGTCATAGTGCTTCTCACTATTTTCCCTACATGTAGTAGTATCTTGAACAATCTTGCAAATTCTAGCAGTTCTAAGTCTTTGGTGGAGTAGTAAAATATTAGCTAGTTCAAACAACTCAGGTATATTTGGACTGCAGTCATCATATCCCTTCATAAGAAGTTGATCGGGAATTTTTCCTAGATCTTTAGCTATTGTGGCTATAGTCAAGGTTTCATTTGAGGGGGCAAAGTTATGAGATGATTAATCCTTAAGGTATGGTAAGAACATTAAGCTCCCTTGCCCCTGATTTCCAAAAAGGTTTGTAATATGCAAGTCTTCTAGTGCCTCTATTTTGAAAAAGTCTCCTGATTTTACTGCTGATGTTTGTCTATGGTTTGAGCAATTTTCTTGATGATATATAATGTTTTGTGCTTCCTTCTCTATTTCTATTTCAAGAGAATCGAATTATCTTTCCTCAAGACATAACTGCTCAGGTTCATGATAATTTTGAGTGTCCAGCTCATCACAGAGAACCTGGGGTGGCTCATGTGGTGTGCCTAAATTTGTTTCAAATTCTCCTAATTGTTCCTCAATGTATTCGTCAGTGTGTAAAATGAATGAATTCAGATCAAAATGCAAGGAGTACATCAGGATTTTATCTGGCCTTTCTTGGCTGCTGACCATGTATTTCATGTGTGATTCTTGATAGAGTATTCTAGTTTGGTTAAACATAGGAATAGTGGCGTAGGACATATCAAGTTGAATATTTCCCTGAAGCTTGGCTCCCCAAGTTCTGGATAAAAGAATTCCATACTTGGGAGGGATGTCTGCTACCACTATGTCCATGATCATGTGTTTTGCAAGAATTTGGGCCAAACTGAAACAAAGATATTTGACCAGGCCTAGACAGTTGACCCTGCTTGAATCAAATGAATATAAGTCCTTATAAGGTTTTGTTATTTCGAGGCCTAATGTTTCCATCACAACTTTTGGCATGTGATTGTGCGAGGCCCCAGAATCCAGCATGGCATTGTGTAAGATTTGGTCATGTATATTCAGACTGATGTAAAAGGGAAGAGTAGTTCCTTCTTGGAATTTCCCTTCTATTTTTGGACCAAACAAAACCTTAGGGGTATCATCAGCTAGATGTAGGGTGTCTGCATCATTTCCTATGTTCGGGACCTTTAGCACTTGGGATTTGTAAGAGCTTTGGGCGAGAAGTTCAGTGAGAGGCATGGTGATATTTATTTTGGTGATTTCTCCTTCAAAACTGAAGGGTGCTTGTAGTTTAGATAGATTTACTTCAGTTTTTTCAGCCATGACTTTCTCTATGTTCTTAATTTGCTGACTTTGGTTCGGGATTTTTTTCAACACAGCCATCTCAGGAATCTTAGTAGAGGGACTAGGACAATCTAGGCCAAGGCTTGTCTGAATAGATTTATCTTTGTTTTGGTCAGTTTTCTTGACCATGATTTTGTTGCTATCCACTGCTCTTTTAAGGATTGTATCAGGGGTTTTAGTAACAGTAGTGTCTGAGTTACCTTTCTTGGAGTTGTCCTAGTTTTTCCTACTCCTGAGATCATACTGCCTATGATTTTCTATTATATCATTCTGAAATCTTATGGCAGGATCTTCGGGGTCCTCATAGTTGGTTTCATTTTGATTCAGGGAGAAGAAAACTTGTTCTTCTTCTGTGAGGAAAACCTCACGCTCGTTATCAGAACCTATTAGGTTTAGATGAATTTCATCAATTAGTTATGTATCTCTCTCTTCCTCATCAACATAGTTTTCATTGAAGGGTGGCCTGATTTGTTGGTCATTTTCCCTTGGTTTATTTTGCGGCTAGTCTCTCCTAAATTTTTGGTTCCGGTTCCTGTTTTGAGGGTTTGGCTAGTTGTCCCTAAAAGGTGCCTTTTCACTTATCTTTTCCCACATTTTTTCCATGGATCTAACCCGATCATCTATTCTAGGATCTGAGGAAGATACTAAAGGGGCAACCTCATCATGGTATGTGACTTTGTTCTCTGATCTGGTCCTAGCTCTCTTTTCAGCTAAGTTGGCTTCTGCACTCATAGCCACTTTTTGCATTTCCTCAAAGGTTGCGGGGTCTTTGTCTCTTAGTTGATAAGTCATGTCTGTGTCTAAGCCTTCAGGAAACTTTGCTAAGGTTGAGCCAAGTGGAGGTTTGAAGTGAGGTGGGAGGGCATTATAAACACTGTTGAACCTAGTGCAGTAGTCTTGGACACTTTCCCCATTATCCCTTTTTAGATTGTTATACTCAAAAAGGATTTGAATGGGGTTTTTTCTGATTTCCCACCTATTTATTAAAGTTTGATAGAGTGATGGGAGATCATGTATACTATTAGAAGTTAAGCTCTTAAAACATTTCTTGGGCTCTCTGCCCAAGCTTTGGGTGAACATCCTCATTCTTATGGTCTCGTCTTCTATTTCCATGTATTCAAAGGAATCACTAATTCTATCTACATGTTGTTGGGCGGTAGTAGCCTCAACTTCGGTGAAGTACGGGATTATGGATTGGTAGTCATGTTTTAAAGGTGCCAAAGGTTGTGGCAACACCAAGGGTGCATACAAGGCTGCCATGGCGGGAGCTAAGGGTTGATTTATAGTATGAGGGTTTGTGGGATGAGATGAGGTGATTTGAACAGTGGTGGTCTGAATGGGTGTGGCAGAGGTACTCAGACTTGTGAACTTGTTTTGAGCAGATCTGGGGTGGTAAGAGCCAAAGTGGTGGAGAAGCTGAAAATCAGGAGGTGTAGTAGGTGAGGCTTCTCTACTAGGACTCTGTTGCAAATCTAAGGGCTCAAGATCATCAAAGTTGATTTTACTTTGTGACTTGTTTCTAAAAAGGGTTTTTGTTGATTTCAAGTCAAACTGGGAATCCTACAAGGAGGTGAGATGTTCAGGTACAGAGCTTGCTTTACGAATGGACCTATCAGTAGTTAAGTCACCAGTTTCGGAAGTTTGACACAAAATCTTCTCTAGGTTATCAACTATGATAGGGGGATTTGGGTCTGGATGAGATCTGGTATCCATTCTTCGTGAAGCTAGATTTCAAAATAAAATTTTAGAGAGGATGAAAGTTGTGATTATTTTTGGATGGATGACCTCTCTAGGGGTTTTGCTAATGTGATTAATGGTCAAAACAAAAATGAAGGCTAGTGGAGTCGCCAAGTTGATTTCTTTGAAATCTATGGTCTACCACCAATATTGTCAAAGATGCTATTTGGAAAAATTTCTCTAGCAAACTTTGATGTGGAAAACTTGCAAGGAAGACTTAACACTTAGTTTCAATAGTTTTTTAGACTATTGGGAAAGCTATGGTTCTATTTGCAAGTTTATTCTGTTTATCTCCTATGTTTAGGTGAAGTTTTATGAATCACTAAGTTATACTTAGTTTGTCACTGATTTTAGAGGCTGCACCATAAATTTTGATTTTTGGGAAAGATGAGTTAACATAATAGTATGTTTTATGAAATTTTTGGTTTTTATGGAGTTTTAGGCCTACTGGAGGCTAGTGGAGTCGCCAGGTGGATTTTTAGCTGTTTTTATAGGGATGTACTTATGGTCCACCACCAAGAACTGGAATAAGCCAATCTGGGGATGTTTTTGGGGTTTTCTGAGTTTTTATGTGCAGTATATGGTTTATTAGAGTGTTATAAACCTGATTCATCACTTTGCTAGGGTGGTGAAGCAAAAAGAGTTTACTCTAAATGATTCTATGGACTGCTTGCTTGTTTTAAATTTTGAAAGACTAATGAATCTACAAGAGTTTTATAGACTGTTATGTACTCAGTTAGTCCCACCGTGATCACCATTATGTTAGTGTGGCGATGAGGTGGCTAATTCACTAGATGTTCCTGAATATAATGGATTTTTGGAGTCGTAAGGTGTACTTAGATTGTCACTAACTCAGAGTCCCACCGTGATCACCATTATGTTAAGGTCCCATGATTTGGCTGATTGGTAAGCCAAGTGACAGGGTAACATCAAACCAATATTTGGAGACCAAGGACCTAGCCTTCCTAGACTCAGAGAGGACTCTCTCTATTTGTGTAAGGGATATCTATGTGTTTTGCTTCTTATGTTTCTGATTTTAGGCTAGTTGTGAAGTAGTTTTTTGGGTTTTTTTTTTTGTTTTTTAAGGGAGGAACTAATCAAAGACTAAATAGATAAAAATATTGTTAGATCAACTAGGCTATGGGGTCGAAAAGGTCGAGAAAGCCTCAAATGGTGATACAAGGTATGTTGAAGTTCCGATTTGATCAAGGTAAAATGAAGTGGGATAGACACTAAGTTTGTGAAGGACAAAGGCTTTCAAACATAAATAGTTCAATAGAATACATTTATATGGTAGGGCTAACCGTTAATCATGATAAATGTAACTTCAAACTGATAGATGCATAGAAATAAACATTCAAGCGATACATAAAGATATATGACTCTCTAACTTTGGGAAAATTGCTATTAGACTTTGGAGAAAAACAATTAAGACAAATAAATAACTCAAACTACTAAGAGGGAACTCCTAGACATAATATTTTGGGTTATTGGGCACTTTGAACTAAGATTTCAAAGTTTTAGGCAAAGGAGAAGATCAATACAAGACCTCTTTGGTTCAACTAGGAAAATCAAACATTCAAAGAAAGGTTTTAGAGGTGGAAGCTTTGACTAGCCATGAGTAAGTAGGGCATACTGTGAATCATACTTAGCATGCATATCAACCATAAATGAAACAAGAAAACAATTTCTTCAGTGATCAAAGAGCAATTAAGAATTCTTTGATATGACTAAGAAGGAAGAAAACATAGAAGCTATAATGAAACAGGAAATCTGAGGTGCCTCCAAGGGCATGCCTCAAATCTATTCTCTACTATCTTATAGCAAGAAAAGAGCATGAAATATGTATGAAAACTAAGGAAACATAACAGAGAGGAACAATATACCATTTTACCAAGTCAAGGAATCCAACAACAGTCCTGTTTCATCATCCAAAACATTCAAGAAACTATCCAATGCATGAGACAAGTATTTCTTCTAAGCTTGTATAACCATATATTGCTCTATATTATCAAGTTCAGCCTTGTTTACAATAAATTCTCTTGGAATATATAGGCCAAGATGAAGGAGAACCTCCTAGTGCAACTAGCAAGCTCATTGGCCCATCAAAAATATCTGATTTTGTCCTTGAGGCTTTGCAAAGCCCAAGGCACAAAATATCTATAAAAATATCCTAAAAATGCTATAAAAGGAAATTAAATTGACTTTTCCCAACTGAAAGTGGCCAAAAAATTCTAAACGTACATTTGGAAAAGCCACTTCAGAAAACTGCATTTTTACAAAAATACTTCAGAAATATAGCAGCAGAAAATTCCCTGTTTTGCGGGAAACCTTTGGAGGACTTCCCAATGTCAAAATGAGGCCAGGGATGGCTCGTTGGAAAGCCCTGGATGTCTAGTTTCTGAAAATTATTTTATTGCCCAAAAAAGATCAATGGAAGCCTGTGAAAATCATACTTGTGTCGAAAAATCCAGAAATTAGCCTTTGCTAATATGCGGGGCAGAGTGTTGAAAAAGTGACTGTTTTTTGCCACTTTGGGGGACCAAAACATATTCAATTGATCTAAAATTTTCTGAGTATATGCCCTTGAAATTATGGCATCCAATGATACCATTTTCATCCTTTGAAGATGCTTCAAAATAAAATGGCGATGCCCATGATTTTTTGCAAAAAGCCCAAAAATGTCAAAAAACAAAAACTTGTCGAATTATGCCCAGTTTTGGCGAGCATGACCCTCATGGGTTTTCAGAAGCATGCTGAGAAGCGGAGGCCAAAATTTCAAGCCTTGATATGCCTTTCTTCGCTTTTTGTGTCGGGTGCCTCTTTCGAGGCTCCTTGAGCTTTTCTTGTGTATCCTTCAATTTCCTTCGGGTGAATTGATTAAGCTTCTTATAGTGCCTGGTCATTCTTCTTTGAAGGTTCAAGTTTCTATTGGCCTTTTCCAACTTATTCTCCAAGTGTTCATTCACCCTTTCAAGCCATGCTGCTCTATTGTTTTCTATCTCTTGGGTGAATAAAGTAGTAAGAGGAAAAGATTGAAAAAGGGCAGCCTTTTCCTCTTTTTGTTTCTCCAAAGCTCTTTTGAGTCCCATAGTCCTTGGCCTCTTCCTCCTTAGCTAATATTATTCTTCACTATCATTGAATTCGCCCATGAGTTCTTCCAACTTAATTTTCACTTTGGAGGCTTCTTTTTGATACTTGATAGCCTGTGTCTCATAAACTGCAATGTGGACACTCATTTGCATATTTTGTGTTTGTAGAAAATGAATGAGGTTTTTAGACCTCTCTAGATCCGCTCTTAGATCATGAATTTTCTCTTCTCTATTTAGCAAGAGAGACTCTAAGATTCTGGCCTCAAAATCCCTCTCTTTCTCATGACTACTTTCCTCCTTCTCTTTTCCCTTGATTTGGGTGGCCTTCTTGGTCCTCCTCCTCTTTGGTAATTCAACAATGGATTTCTTGGGAAACTTCCCTTTTCTTCGGAGTGCTCTAGTAACACTTGGAGTTACAATTTGAGCCACTTTCTTTCTTGATGTTCGGGGCTTTGTTACCTTTGGAGAAGAAAACATGGCCCTTTGCCTAGGAGAGGCAGCTAGCACATGCCCTATTTGGTATTTTCCTTTGCTACTCCCATCATCATCCTTGCTGGCTAGTGGGATTTCCTTTATTTCATTAAAAATGTCCCTTTGAGGACTGTTTTGACCCTCCTCATGAATGCCTTGACTGTCACCTTGCATGTCTCCTTAAGGGCTACCTTGTTCCCTTTTGTCCCTGCTTTCTTCAGGACTTTTAGGCTCTATATCCTGAATTTTTTGTGCTTCATCCTCATCATGCTTGCTGCTGTGAGGGCTGCCAATATTTTCCTCTTTGTGAATGTTTTTTTGCTCATCAAACTGTTCCTTTTCTTCATCATTTCCCTCTTCCTTGTTTTTCTCTTTATCACTATGCTCTTCTTCACTTTGCTTCCTTTCACTTTGATCCTCTTCACTGTTTTTCTCTTTATCACTATGATCTTCTTCATCACTGTGCTACTCTTTCTCACTGTGCTCTTCTTCATCACTGTGCTGCTATTTCTCACTCTACTTCTCTTTCTCACTGTGCTCTTCTTCACTTTGCTTCCTTTGACTTTGATCCTCTTCATTATTTTTCTCTTTCTCACTATGCTCTTCTTCTTGATCAATCATAGGAGATTTTTGCTTCTTAGGAGTGGGTTCACTAGAAGAAGGAGAAATATGATGAGTGGATGGTGAAGGAAATGCATGGGATGAAGAAGTAATGGCGAAATCGGGATGTAAAATGAAAGTGTCCCAATAAATTTCCTTTTTCTCAAGTTGATGGAGAATGACAATTTTGATAAGGGAATGATGGAAAAGAAAAGCTTGTTGCTGAGAGGAAGGCTTCTTTTGAACATTAGAAGTCATATTTTGAATACATATACAGAGGAAAAAGGGTAGGTTTAGCAATTGGGTTCTTGTGTATTGCATGAGTAACCTGATATGGTAAGCATAAACCCAGGAAAACCTCCCTTCGCATGTGAAATATTTCATGATTATCTTCATGAGAGGAGCATAGATGTTCAAAAAATATGAAAAAGGAAAAATATATGGGCATGCATCCCGATGTTCTGGTTTCAAGAAGGGTTTATATTGATCTAAATCTAGGTTGCTCTTCTTAAACCATTTTTCTCCAACATATGGAATTTTGGTAGCTCTGGAAATAGATCTAGGAGAGAGCTTGAAGTCTAAACCTGCTAGATGAACATGTTTCCCTTGCAGCCTTAAAGAAAATAGATGTGTCAACAAAAGATAACTTTTTACCTCCTGAACCTTTTGACAAAACTCCAAACATCCTATTTCATGAAAGTTAAAAAGTACTGAAGGATGGGAGTTCACTTCCTCAGTTGAAAAAGGTTCATACCTTTTGTGAGGACCACTTCTGCTATCTTACTTGGGAGGAATTTTTCTTCTGAGATCTTTGGCCGATTCTCCAAGGCAAACTGTCTCAAATGTTCACTATGATCAATCTTCAATCAACACCCTTTACTCTTTGAGAAAAATCAAGTTTGTCTTAGTTAGCGCACAAGTTTGTAAATACACCATCAGCTCTCCTTTGATTTTGACAGTATGAACCCCTTTTCTTCAATTGACAGTGTTCTGAAGTTTAAAACAAGAAAAAGATGTCCTTTTGAAAAACAATGCCTCTTTGGGTAGCACTTATTCTAGGCACTGACTTAAAACACAGACTGTACCCTTTAGCAAACAATGTGTTCTATTTTGAAAACAAAACTGCTCTCTTGTGATGAATGATGTCTCTCCATAGAAAAAGACAGCCCTTTGTCACTGAATAACAATCCTCCTAACAAAATTTGTCTCCTCTTAAATTATCATTGCTTTTTTCAAGGGATTGATTTAGAAACAAAGGTTATACCCCTCACGAAACATTTTGTTCTGATTTTAAATAAAAAATTTGTTCCGTGATGGTTATTGTTTTTTTTCAAAACAACAGTCAGCCCTTTTGTTACTGAGCAGTAAGCCTCCTAACAAACTCTTTCCCCTTAGATGATCACAATTTTCTTTTGTGTTTTGCAAGAAAAGTGTGGGAAAATTTGAAGCAAAATGTGTTTATGAAACACACTGTTTAACACACTCCAAGCTGGTTATGAGACCTTTTGCACAAACTCTTCTTACTAGTGGAAATTTGCACACATCGTCTGCTTCTTTAAAGCACAAACATAACTTCTATATTGGCATGTTTAACCCTCTTTAACTACTATTTTTTACAGCAAGAAAAACCCTTTTCTGTGATAATTTATGACTTAAAACCCCTCCTTGAAACTAAAACTCCAGCAAAGGGGTGAGGAATACCTTTAAACATGACTCCTTAGATCTTTTTTACAATTGGTACAGCGTTCAAGGGAGTATTTTGAAGACAGGTGAATGAGCAGGTCTTTCACAGCAGAAAGTGTCACGCAGAGGAGGTGTCGGGTCGACTTTGGGGGCCTGGTGACTGCAGGCACAAGCGTGTCGCGCAAAGCTACAGGCGCGCCACACCTCATTGAAAATCCTGTGTTCGGGCACCTATAGGCGCGCAGCGCAAATTTTAGGCTCGAAAAATTCAAAGACTTGCCCGAGGAATGCTTCCTTCTACTGTGGGGAAGCTAATGAATGCATGCTTCGTGTTTTGAAATTTGATGAGGGCCTTTCTAAAGGCTCTTCCCTCCTTTAAGATTTGAAAAAGATCTAATGCCCTTGCAATCAGTTTAGAAGGGTTTCATGCCTTTTTGAAAAGGTTCTTTTATAAAAACATTAATTACTGCCCCAAAAAGTATCACTTTTTATAACACCATAAAGACCTTTCATAGAAACCATATTATGGCAAGTCCTTTGAAGACACCATAACTCCATCGTTTCTTGAGGTAAGGAGGCCTCCTTTAAACAAGATGTTTCTCACTGCTATTCATCCAGGAGTTGACTCCTATAACTACTAATGTGACTTCTGAAAATGATGAATTTTTCTTATCTTTACTGTCTTTTCTGTAGGCATATGTAAAAGCTATTGTCAAATCCAGCAAGATCTCTTTTTCTTTGGCTATTTAGATGAAGGTCTTTGGCCAAAGTTTCACCCTCAATTACAGTTTGAAGGAGACCTCTGTAAACAGAGGAAACAGAGACTTTTTTAACATTTAGAATGTCATCATTTTGCTTGATGTAAAATAGGTTTTTCAACCTATGAACCCTTGTGGTTTTATCACTGTTTGTCAATCTGTCCTTCAAAAGGAAATTCCTCAAAAACCATATGAAAAACATGCTGATGCCGCTTTTGCCCATATCTTGGAAGGAGGTGACTCACAACTCCTGCAAACACTTTGACACCTTAAACCTCTTCTTTTTGAATGAAGGAGGTTACACTTGTGCCTTTTAACCATCTACTTTTCAATGAAGGAGGTTACACTTGTGCCTTTTAACGATCTACTTTTCAATGAAGGAGGTCCTATTATGTTCCCAACCATATGCTCTTTTTTGGGGGAGGTTCTTACTGTATATATGACATTTCATCTATTTCCAAAATGTATTACCTTTCTGCAAATCACATGTCTTCTTGGTATCATATCAAATGGGCAAGAAGGTGAAAATTGAAAATTTTCTTTATGAAACATGATCTGAGATATATCCTTTTTAAAACATCCCTGTGAACCCTTAGACTAGAAACCATGTGATTTTAAATTGAAGAGTACTTTCTTGCTAGACACCTTTGATTAATCTCCTTTGACTCTGTTTCTAGATTGATCATTGATGAAATCACACCCCTGCAGAGATGTAACAATCAATGAATTTGAACTCTAAAGAACTTACTTGGGATCTTATGGAGATTTTTTTTTACCTTAAGAATTTTTCTTAGACAGTGATCATACTTATCTTTTTCTGTTCTGGATCTTTGTAGAATTTCTTCCGGACTGAGACAAAGAGACCTCTTAGTGGTGTGACCTATGGATGCATCAAGATTTGTTTTTGCAGATTAAGAGCTAATTCAGAGCTGGTTGGTACTGAACAAAGGCTTTTGGCTTAGGATGTTTTGCCAAGGAAGGGATTCCCTAAATCGCTAGTACCTGACTTAGGGGCGATCTTGATAGATTTTGAGTATTTTCTTTAGTATGATTAGATCTCAAAATGACATATAACTACATATAGGGTGGCTGACATTTTATCAACATTTGGATAATGAATGACTTGGGAATGAGGGTAAATGATAGCAGATAACCTTTAGCTATGACAGCTCATGGACAAGATTATATGACTGAAACAAGATAGGACTTGACAACTATGTTTTTTCTCATCATAGGCTAACTGGAAAAGGTAGGAGGAAAAAAATTGTTTAGGGGTGTTTTCTAGATGACAGATTTGACAGTTTAGAGATCAGCTTCTAGAAAACTTGGCTTGAGAAACTAGTCATCATCAACAGCTGAAAAATATTGATGACTAACAGAATACACCCCTCTTTATTTCAGAAGATTGATGCACAAAGAAGGCAAAAGGATCTATGCCAGGAAAGCAAGGAAAAATCTGTCCACACACATACACATCCTGATCTATGCCTTGATGTCTCTTTACATGGAGGCATTCCACCGGGGAGACCTCCTAATGGGAGAAAAATAAAGTGTTCTCTCAACTATGGGTAGCATATGCATACTTGGCTAAGGAGGCAGCTTTGGGAGAAACTAGCACAGCGCAGAGAATCTTTCATGGATTCAAAGAAGAGATAAGCAATTTTCTGAATTGGACATTGCTACCTCCCACTCAGCTATTTGCACTGAAAAAAGGATAATTCAGAAGTATATGATGGCATGGACATGATGTCATATGGAAACTCCATATCTTTGGGGCAGATAATGATATTTTCACTCACAAAAGATATTTATAAACATGACAAGAGGATATCAACACTCTTGCATGCATGGGCCAAATTGAGGAAGTTTTGGAAGACAAGGACTTTCCAAGGGGATGTTTACTTCCATCTACTTCAATCTTGTCTTGAGCAAGATCATCTGCAAAGGAGGTAGCAAAAGGAAGTTTATAGTACTCCAACATGTGACTTTGGCATCGAGCATGTCAAAGAGGAGAGCCATGTTATGACAGGGGCTGCATTTCAGATTTCTACGGCGCTGTCATTATTGGGGAGCCTAGATCCTTATTGCGATTCCTAACTTTTGATGGAATACTCCAAGGACCTCTTCACATGCAAGGTTCTTGATGGGCAAGTGATGGATGGGAGGTATAAAGTAGTTGAGGTAGTCATTTATTCCCATGATCAGATCTATTTGGCTAGAGACTCCAAGCTCAAGGAGAAACTACTTAATGCAGCCTATGAGATCTTGCTTTCAAAACACACTGGTTTCATTAGAACATATCATACTATCTTAGATGGATTCATGGGGGAAAACTTCAAGCGGAGATGCACTCTCATATGAGTAAGTGCATGAATCATTTGCTGGTTGAGGAGGAATATAGCTCTTGGGAAGAGTTATCATTACCACCTCCTTATTCATTGAGTGTGAGAAGGAGCTCATCCATGAGCTACATCGTTGATTTAAACTAAGTATATAATAAACATTGTATTGCTGAACATCATGATCGATTATACTTGTATTTTCTTAACACTCATGTGTAGGTCTTCGCTCAAAGAGGGGGCACTCTTTCTTATGGGTTTCATGAGCCACTTGAGGCAATGAAAAATGGAGATATTGACCATCCCCTAATAGATTTTGGGGAGATGTTGTATTTTTCATGGTGTGCTTCATTAGCACCAACTATCATACACCTTCTCCAAGTAGCAAGAAGGATGGGGCAGCAAACAAGTGTTGGGAATAACACTTGTCATATCATATTTTATGTCAGTTGGGGATAAAATTGCGCTGGTTGCACATGAGAAACCATTATCCTTCTCCTTTATTTCATATGGCAGCTAGCATGATTTCAATTATGATTCCATATGTTGAATATGTTCTTATCTTTATTGGGGACATGATTGGAGAAGAGGCACATTGGTTGAATGTGTCCTTTGGGAAAGAAATTTCCCACACTTTTTGCACTACATGTTTCAAGGGGAGCATGGGAAAGGATATTGATACCATAGTATATCACTTGTTTCTTTATGAGGTAGGCGATATGATTGTTTGGAGCACTTTGGACATGCCTCTCATGAGAATTTGGGAGGAGATTTACTATGAATTACCAAGCTTGGAGGTGATTCATTTCATTTGGCTGATAGCATGGAGGTGGGAGTCCTTCATTGATGAGAAAATTCCCATGATTGTCATCACTTCTATGTTGAGGAGGCCCTTGATCAGCAAGAAGGTTTCCATGTAGACCTTCCTTTCTTCCATGATGAGAGCCATTTGGTTTATCCACCAAAGGCCAACTTGCACACTTGGAGGGAACCATCGGGAGACAGGATTATTGTAGAATATCTTAAGCAATGGTGGGAAATATTGGATATGAAGGTCACAAGAGGAGGAGGGGAGATTTTGCAGCACCCTTGCAATTTCTTGAGGACAAGCAACATTTGCGAGGGGAATACTGTAATATTCCTAAATTAGCATGCAGCTAATAGGAATATTAATTTTTCTTTTAAAATCTAGATAGATGAATAAATGGGCAAGGAGGCTCATAAGTTTCTTAAGTATGAATAAAAATCCCTCACAATGTGAAAAGGGATCATGTAATAACTAGATCAAGCATCCACATGTGTGAACAGGGTCTAAAATGTGTGGACAAAGTCAAGTTTGACCAAGTCAACAACATTTTTGTATGAGGAGTGGATCCTAAATGAAGACAGCTCAATGTGAATGGAGATCAATCTAGCTAGTCAAAATGAAGACACCTTGAGTGTTAAAGGAGGCAAGGCATGAAGATCCAGTCAAGGTTGATCTAGTCAAGATTGACTAAATCAAACAGCGTTGTAAAAGGATGAGCAAGGCACATGGAGACAACGTAATTGTGGTGGAGGAGCCTTTTTATGGAAGCAACCTCATAATGGGGTGGGGCCCTTGGTGAGGAAGCTCATAAAATATATAATGGAGGAGATGGCAACCATATGGGCATGATTGAAGATTATATTGTATGTGGTACTTTTAGACTTCTTGCATTCTTTGGATGTTTAGCCAAGTTTTTTGCATTGTTTAGTACAAGGGTTTTCTCATGGGGGGATTCCCTACTCTTTCTTGGAGATCTTGTTTAAGAAATATAAGAGGAGCTTTTTTAGCTACATTTTCCATTATCTGGTGTTATGCCAAGCAATTACCTTCATAAAAAATGAAATCCCTTACAGAAACTACGTTATTTCTTAAGGTGTGCAGTGGGAGGGTTCAAAACCCCACTTTTATGAGCTACCTTCCCAGGAGGAGGATCACCCTTTTTCCCGAAAGGCTAGTAGGAGAGTCTATAGCCATTTCTTTGCATTTTCGGCCATTTTTATGCAAATCTTCAGTTGTACAACATGATTCAGCTGTAGATCTGGAGCATTTATTTCTTGTATATCATTTCTGTCAAGAAACCCTTGCTGGGTCATCTTGGTTCTATGTAAAAAGAGACTAGATCTATGTTTTTATGCCTCATTGAGTAATCTAGTGGAAGATCCGATTTTTCTCTCCATTTTTTGAGTATAATCTTCAAATAATTGCGTTGTCTCTTTATGCAGTAATTTATGTGTGTTGGAATCTTTGGTTTTCATCATTTTTAAGCTGTTCTGAGCATGGGAGGCTTGTTTAACTAGGCAAAAGTCATTTTTTTCGATTTCCTCTTAGATCTAAGTTCAATATTGTCAGATATAATGGATTTGTGGGCTGCATTTTTTTTTTTATACTCATATTTCTAAAAAATGTGTTTTTTGTGTAAGTATTGTTGATTTTCCCATTTTGGGATATTATAGTGGTATAAAAGCCCCAATCTTGGCTCAACCTGTGTTATTCAACCATTATGGAGTCTTCTCATGGGGAGGAGTAGATATGCAAGAGATATCAAATAAAACCCTTATTTTTTGGAGGAAAGAGGTTCACAAAACTTCTCTTTCAAACTCTGCAGGGTAGAAGCAAAGACATCAGAGAAGTGAGGAGGGAAATACATAGAATTCCATCAACAAGATCTTCAATTTCTATACATCAGGAAAGCTCAAATTCCTCATCTCATGGGTGTGATCATTCAGCCACATCATCATATTTACAATGCTCTATCAGCCAATTTTTCATGAACAAGAAGAAGCAGGAAGGAGATGTGCCAAAGGAGGAGACTCTTGGTGATTATTTGCAAGAGTATGAAGCTCAATCTAAGGAGTTCAAAGATCACTTGAACTTCCAAGGGTTTTGAAAGATCAAAGAAGGAAGGAGCACAAAGGGCAAGCAGCATGGTGAGGGTAGATTCTTTCTATCTACTTTTGATGGATCACCTAAATGTCCGGCTAGGGCTTGGGTGAAGGAGCTAGACACCTATGTGCAACAACATAAAGTTTCAAAAAAAAAGCCATCAAAGTAGCAGCGCTGCATCTTGAGGGTAAGGCTTATGCTTGGTGGTTGTTTGAATCTTTTTCCTTAAATAATGCAAGTACACCTACTTATGCAAAATTCATTAGAATAATAATGGAGAAGTTTGATAAAGAATATTATGAAACACTTTCTATGGAGCTTGTCAAACCACATCAAACAAAAATTTTGCATGGATTAGAAGGGTCCCTAAGTTCAGCTCCATTTTAGAAAACCATTGAAGGGGATGGAAACTTGTATGCTATATTTCCAATGGAAAATTCCCGATTGCATGAAAGGCTTTCTTCTCAAGAGGAAGACATGGAGATTCCTCCTTCAAAAGAAGACCAAGATCTAAGGTCTCTTATTGATGATGAGGCATTTTCAATTATTGGAGAGAAGGAAGAGAAGGTTGAAGATGATAACGAAGTCATGACAAGAACACATCTAGGACCTCATGAAGAGGAAGATGGAGCACTTTCTCTAAGGAGAGAAACTCTTGCACTCTTGCAAGTGGTTCCAAAGAATCTCACATATGGAGATTGTGGCACAATCCATGTGTAGCATGTGCCATCATTATCAAAAGGTAACATATTGAAGATAGAAGAAGGAAAAGAGGAGGGAAAGCACCACATGATGATGAGAATACACCCCTCTTTATTTCAAAAGATAAATGCACAAAGAAGGCAAGAGGATCTACGCTAGGAAGGCAAGGAAAAATTTGTCCACACACATACACATCCTGATCTATGCCTCGATTTCTCTTTACATGGAGGCATTCCATAGAGGAGATTTTCTCTCAACTATGGGTAGCATATGCATACTTGGCTAAGGAGGGAGCTTTGGGAGAAACTAGCACAGTGCAAAGAATATTTCATGGATTCAAAGAAGAGATAAGCAGTTTCCTGAATTGGACATTGCTACCTCCCACTTAGTTATTTGCGCTGAAAAAGGTGAATTCAGAAGTCTATGATGGCATGGACATGATTTCATATGGAAACTCCATATCTTTGGGGTAGCCAATGATATTTTCACTCACAAAAGAGATTTCTAAACATGACAAGAGGATATCAACACTCTTGCATGCATGGGCCAAATTGAGGAAGTTTTGGAAGATAAGGACTTTCCAAGGGGAGGTTGACTTCCATATACTTAAATCTTGACTTGAGCAAGATCATCTGCAAAGGAGGTAGCAAATGGAATTTTATAGTACTCCAACATGTGACTTTTGCATCAAGCATGTCAAAGAGGAGAGCCATGTTATGACAGGGGCTGCATTTCAGATTTCTACGCCGCTGTCATTATTGGGGAGCCTAGATCCTTATTTCGATTCCTAACTTTTGATGGAATACTCCAAGGACCACTTCACATGTAAGGTTCTTGATGGGAAAGTGATGGATGGGAGGTATAAAGTAGTTGAGGTATTCATTTATTCCCATGATCAAATCTATTTGGCTAGAGACTCCAAGCTCAAGGAGAAACTACTTAATGCAGCCTATGAGATTTTGCTTTCAAAACCCACTGGTTTCATTAGAACATATCATACTATATTAGATGGATTCATGTGGGAAAACTTCAAGAGGAGATGCACTCTCATATGAGTAAGTGAATGAATCATTTTCTGGTTGAGGAGGAACATAGCTCTTGGGAAGAGTTATCATTACCACCTCCTTATTCATTGAGTGTGAGAAGGAGCTCATCCATGAGCTACATTCTTGATTTAAACTAAGTATATGATAAACATTGTATTGCTCAACATAATGATCAATTATACTTGTATTTTCTTAGCACTCATGTGCAGGTCTTGTCTCCAAGACGGGGCACTCTTTCTTATGGGTTTCATGAGCCACTTTAGGCCATGAAAAATGGAGATATTGACCATACCCTAATAGATTTTGGGGAGATGTTGTATTTTTCATGGTGTGCTTCATTAGCACCAACTATCATACACCTTCTCCAAGAAGCAAGAAGGATGGGGTAGCAAACAAGTGTTGGGAAGAACACTTGTCATATCATATTTTATGTCAGTTGGGGGTAAAATTGCACTGGTTGCACATGAGAAACCATTATCCTTCTCCTTTATTTCATATGCTAGCTAGCATGATTTCAATTATGATTCCATATGCTGAATATTTTCTCATCTTTATTGGGGACATAATTGGAGGAGAGGCACATCGGTTGAATGTGTCCTTTGGGAAAGAAATTTCCCACACTTTTTGCACTACATGTTTCAAGGGGAGCATGGGAAAGGATATGGCTACCATAGTATATCACTTGTTTCTTTATGAGGTAGGCCATATGATTGTTTGGAGCACTTGGGACATGCCTCTCATGAGAATTTGGGAGGAGCTTTACTATGAATTACTAAGCTTGGAGGTGATTCATTTCATTTGGTTGATAGCATGGAGGTGGGAGTCCTTCATTGATGATAAAATTCACCATGATTGTCATCACTTCTATCTTGAGGAGGCCCTTGATCAGCAAGAAGGTTTCCATGTAGACCTTCCTTTCTTCCATGATGAGAGCCATTTCGTTTATCCACCAAAGGCCAACTTGCACACTTGGAGGGAACCATTGGGAGACAGGATTATTGCAGAATATCTTAAGCAATGGTGGGAACTATTGGATATGAAGGCCACAAGAGGAGGAGGGGAGATTTTGCAAAACCCTTGCAGTTGCTTGAAGACAAGAAACATTTGGGAGGGTAAGACTATAATATTTCTAAATTAGCATGCAGCTAATAGGAATATTAATTTTTCT
Source organism: Pinus albicaulis (assembly GCA_034641835.2). Taxonomy (NCBI): domain Eukaryota; kingdom Viridiplantae; phylum Streptophyta; class Pinopsida; order Pinales; family Pinaceae; genus Pinus; species Pinus albicaulis. The sequence goes on from CM076576.1 coordinate 120,907,913, forward strand.
TTTAAAATCTAGATAGATGAATAAATGGGCAAGGAGGCTCATAAGTTGCTTTAAGTATGAATAAAAATCCCTCACAATGTGAAAAGGGATCATGTAATAACTAGATCAAGCATCCACATGTGTGAACAGGGTATAAAATGTGTGGAAAAATTCAATTTTGACCAAGTCGACAACATTTTTGTATGAGGAGTGGATCCTAAATGAAGACAGCTCAATGTGAATGGAGATCAATCTAGCTAGTCAAAATGAAGACACCTTGAGTGTGAAAGGAGACAAGGCATGAAGATACAGTCAACTTTGATCCAGTCAATATTGATCTAGCGAAGATTGACTAAATCAAACAGCACTGTAAAAGGATGAGCAAGGCACATGGAGACAACGTAATTGTGGTGGAGGAGCCTTTGCAGGGAAGCAACCTCATAATGGAGTGGGACCTTTGGTGAGGAATCTCATCAACTATATAATGGAGGAGATGGAAACCATATGGACATGATCGAAGATTATATTGTATGTGTTCTATTTAGACTTCTTGCATTCTTTGGTTTTTTAGCTAAGTTTGCTGCACTGTTTAGTGCAAGGGTTTTGTCATGCGGCGATTCCCTACTCTTTCTTGGACATCTTGTTTAAGAAATCTAAGAGGAGATTTTTGAGCTGCATTTTCCATTATCTGGTGTGAATCCAAGCAGTTACCTTTAGAAACAATGTAGTCCCTTGCAGAAACTGCGTTATTTCTTAAGGTGTGCAGTGGGAGGGGTCAAAACCCCACTTTTATGAGCTATTTTCCCAGGAGAAGGATCAACCTTTTCCCAAAAATCTAGTAGGAGAGTCTACAACCATTTATTTTCATGTTCAGCCATTTTTATGCAGAGCTTCACCTATATAGTGTGATTCAGCCATAGATATGCAGCAGTTATTTCTTGTATATCATTTCTGTCAAGAAACCCTTGCCAGGTCATCTTGGATCTATGCAAAAAGAAACTAAATCTCTGTTTTTATGCCTCATTGAGTAATCTAATAGAAGATCTGATTTGTATCTCTATTTTCTGAGTATAATCCTCAAATAGCTATGTTGTCTCTTTATGCAGTAATTTCTGTGTGTTGCAATCTTGGGGTTTCATCATTTTTAAGTTGTTATGAGCATGGGAGGTATGTTTAACTAGGAAAAAGTCATTTGTTTCTTATTTCCTCTTAGATCTAAGTTCAATAATGTCAGATCTAATGGATTCATGGGCTATGTAATTTTCCTGTAATTTGCTATGTAATATTTTTTCTTGATCAATAAAGTTGTGTGTCTGAGGACACTTCTGCACTTTCATGCATTTTTCTGTTGATACTCATATTTCTGAAAAATGCGTTTTCTGTGCAAGTATTGCTGATTTTTCCATTTTGGGATATTACAAAACATTAAACAGTAAAATTAAGTGCATTTTGTACCTACTTCAGAGTACAGGTTTTTCCTCAGTAAGTGTTGGTCCAACCAACTTTGAACGAGGAAATTACATCCTCTACTCCCCCCTTGCTCCACACCAGGTCGGAAGATTTTTTATGAGAGAAGAAGTCTGACCTCAGCATTGGAAAATCCAGTCTAGCTTCTCTAGGGTGTGTTCCTTGAGTTCCACTGGTACTCCCACCATCTCTAGACAACTCAAAACCAGTATACACTGCTTAACCCCCTAACTCTTCTGCACAAAACCTCATTCCCTCCTAGGATTTTTCCTTAAATCCCTTGTGGGAAGGTAACTATCAAACCTATCTCAACCTCTTCCTGGGTTTCTTGGAATATTTTACCACATAGTTACTATCACCTTTTACTCAAAATAAAATTATCATTAAATCTTTTAAATAAAAATCATGTGTTAATTCCATTAACGAAATGCCTCATTCGTTTCTAATTTTGAATATTTCTTAACAACTCATGTAACAACAAGTAAAAAGTAAAAGACTAAAAAAGGAAGTTACAAACATTCTAAGCAGTTTTCTTTATAATAGATATTGAAAACAGAGATGACAACAACGGTGGTTTTCTCCCGACTTGGGTTTCCACCTCAAATCCTAGTGTTTATGAGTGTTACTTATGATGTGTAAGGTTGTTTTTCTGTGATCAAAATAATATTAATTGTCAGATCACAAAAAATTCAAATAATTGTATAAATAAAAATTTAATGTGAGTTCATAAAAAACTTTAAATAATTGTATAAATAAACATTTACAAAAAGAGGTATGGTAAATAAATAAAAATATAAGTAAACCGGAGGTATGGTACATAGATAAAAACTCTTTTTATACTTACTCCATAGGTATGGTAAATAAATAAATATATAAATAAAATGGAGGTTTGGTAAATAAATAAAACTTCTTTTTATACTTACTCAAGAGGTATGGTAAATAAATAAAAATAAGGTTTTATTTAGGTGAAGCTTATGGGCCAAATACCACTACACAAATTATTATTAATACCATGGGCTAAATACTATGGGCCAAATACCGTATTTATAAAAGAGGTATAGTAAATACATACAAATATACCAAGCCTATTCCAAACCTATGGGCCAAATTATTATTAATACTATGCAAAAAAAAATTATTAACCCTAATATTAATACCAAATTATTATTATTATTATTATTAAATCTAATATTCATAATAATATATTACAATATTAATATTATTGAATTTAATAACTTTAATACAATATTAAATTTGTTATATTATAATATATATTAATATATCATGATATATATTAACTCTAGATATATTTTGGAGGGAAGAACAAAGGCATGGAGTGATAGAGGGGGAGAGAATGGGAGTGACAAGGGATACATGAAGATAAACTGAAGGAGAGGGGAGAGGAGAAATGAAGAGAGAGAGAGGGATATGAGTGAGAGAGGTAGAGAAGGGTAAAAGAGGGAGAGGGAGACACAAAGATGGAGGGGGGGAAGAGAGAAGGAGAGAGGGAGGCAGATAATGAGTGAATTGGAGGGTAGAGAGAGAGAGAGAGAGAGGTAGGAGAGAAAGAGAGAGAGGGAGGGATAGAGAAATGGAGTTGTCGAGGGAGAGAGAGAGGAAAAAAATAAATACATAGAGAGTGAGAAGTGGAGAGAGATAGGGATTGATAAGGGAGATATGGAGAGAATATGAGAGATACGGAGAGAGGGATATATATATATATATATATATATATCTAGAGAGAGAGAGAGAGAGAGAGAGAGGGATAGATGGAGAGAGAGTGTGTATGTTTGGGGTGAGATAAAGAGATAAATAAGGAGATATGGAGAGAAGGGGGAATAGAAGGTGAGATGGAGGGATATAGTAACATAGTTAGATGGTGGAGAGAGAGAGAAAGGGAGATGTAGGAGAGAAAGGGAGAGAGATGAAGGAAGAGAGAGGATGTGAGTGATCTGAATATGGGAAAACTAGTTATTTTTATGCTATCTCCCTCATCAGTATTAAAGTGTGTGATTAGGATCGTCTCAATTTAACCATTTGTGAAGGGGGTTTATGTGTCAAGTTTCAAGTGTCTTTTATGGAAAAATTATGAGTTAATTAAATTTTAAAAACCCATATACAGAAAATGAAATTTAGAAATATAACTCACATCAATCACATAACACAATGGATGATAATGGAGTTCACCCCTCCGGGGCTACATCTCCAAGGACCTTCTTTAACTATCTAGGCCCTCTTGTGATTATGAGTCAAATTTACGATTACAAGCATGTGTGATGCTCCAATGGATTTTATAACTACTCCATTGGCTTCAAAACACATGAAAACCCCAAAAATGACTATTCAATTTCTGAATTTGGTTACCAGTTGATCTAGGCTTGACCTCCCATCCTGGTGTCCATGGGCTTGTTTAATATCCAAAGTGAAAAACGCACCTGCAGATGTGCTCCAATGCATCTAAAAATTGTACCATTATGTTTAGAACATCAAATACATATAAAAATTATTGTTCATTCACTCCATTTGACCTTCAACTGATCTGGCATTGCCTTCCCTCCTAGCGGCCCTCGGCTTCAAAATTATTCAAGTGACCAGAAATACCTATAGATTTGCTCCATTGCCTCTGCAAGCTATTCCAATGGATTCAAAGCATGCCAATCTACTAGGAATGACTATTCCTAAGCCAAAATTGGTTGAAAATTTCTCAATATAGGCCTCATTAAAGTTTCCTCTAGATTCTACATCTAAATCTGGAAAGCTACCAGTTAGCCCCACCAAAGTTGGAGGCTGCTCCGAATTTGGATATCCTAGTAAAAATCTGTTGAATTTAACTTGGAGATTAATTATTGGAGAAGAATTATTAAGGCATGTCAATTGTGCACTAATCCACGTTTAATTCGAGCACTGGTATGTGGTCATGGAGTGTGGTCACGTGGGAGGAGAGTTGGCCCCCTCCTTCCGCCATTAGGTACTGCACTACATTTTAAATAGAATTTGTGTGCTTACCATTTCAAGGAACAGTGAATGGCTCATTGGTGAGCGGAGAGAGTGGAGTAGGGGAGGTCATGGGGTCAAGCCCTGACCTCGCCCCTCATACACATTTTTGGCAACCGAATTATTTGCGCGATCCAAAACTTTTGATAACCGCTATATTAATATATGTTATCGAACCTTGTGATATATGCCACCTTTATAATGTTTTTCAAACCATTAATAAAGCATGTGCTCCAAACTATGGTTATATGCCAATATATATTTTCGAACTTTGGAATAAAACTATAACCCATAGTTAAATGAAATGCCTCAATATAATATGGTCAGACTTTAGTTTGATGAATATATAATAATATATGCATAATTATATTAATAAGTTTGGATTTAAATATATGTTTTTTTTTTTTTTGTGTGTGTGTGTGTGTGTAGATATCCAACTTTACTAATTAAAAAAATAACTCCATCACATAAAAATTTATGAAGCCAAACTCAACCTTGGAGGACGTTGAGAAAATTCACCTTCACAAACCAAACTGGCGAATCCAATTGTGACACTTGTCATAGTCCCATTGGAAAAAAACTGAAGAAGGTTCTCTAAATGCTGACTGGGCTGCCATGTCATCACCTTGTACCTGTTCTGCAATTTTTTTTTTTAAATTGCTTGTTCTGAATGGCGATCAATAGACCATAACTTCTTCATTTGAACTCGGTTTTCGACGAAACAGTTGCATTGGATTCCTAGTGATAGACCAGTCATTGTTGTTCTAGTTTGGTACAATACTAAGCACTTTGAATTTTGAGCAAAAATTTTCCCCTGATCCAGATTCCGATCAGTGAGAGAGTGGAGAGGGGGAGGGAAAGAGATATGGAGTTGGAGGGGGAGAGAGAGGGAGTTAAGAGAAAATACATAGACATAGAAAGGCATGGAAACTTTTAGGGGTAAAAATACTAATCAATTGAAAAAATAAAACAAAACAATGGCTTCCAAAAGTATTGTATCTGTTAATCCTCTACAACCCCCTGTTGTAGATATAGAACATACTCCTTTAGCTGATAGAGACTTCAAGATTAATGACATGGCCACAGAATTTAATATTCTTGAGCTCCACTGCTGGAGCCATGAAAAATCCATAGACCAAGCAGATGAGGTTTTAATCTGGGAATCCAATTTGCCAAAGTATGTATTCCCACAAACTTTCTAGTGCCCAGAAGTGATCAAACTTTGTCAATATTTCTATTTCCCTAACTAGAGAGCCATAATAAACCCTAAAAAAAATTTGTTTACTATTACTGCTGAGTCAATCAACCAAATTCTCTAGATCAAATCCAAGCCAGATGAAACCCCTTTGTCCATTAAAGCTTTTACACAGCTATACCTGAATCTAGATTTCCTCAAGAGCTTCCAGATATTCCAAACTTCCATGCCTTCCTCTATGTAAATTTCCAAGATAAATCCTCCATACCCATCTGCAAAATTTTTTGAAAGAACCATACATATCATTAGCATGTTGTCTTTTATTCTTAGATATTTCACAGATGAGCATGTTGATGTTGAAGTACTAGGTTTTTTTTCTACCTTCACACCTCGTCAGCCTCCTGCTACCATTTTAAATTTTTCACAATACCTAGTTGATAATATTCATGAACAATTGGTCCAAATCCTTGACGAAGGTGTTTTCAAATATTCATCAGTGCTATTTCACATGTTTTTGTACTTTCAGTTTGATAAATTTTCCATCAACCTGCAGAAGCTTAATGTTGAAGGAAACCCACAGTCAGTCATATTTTAGACTCTTTTAATAAGAAAATATCCCACACAGTCCACCTATACAGAGTTTATTGATTCATTCATTCATCCTATGGTCAATATGTTGAACAGCAACATGCAGCCTAAAATCAGTGAAGAGAGTAAAAACGTCCTTCAGTTGTCAAAGAATAATAGAACAGGAGATTGGTACTTGTACCAAAACCATACAGAGATAAGGGTATATGGATCAAATATTATTCCATATAAACTACCCAAATACCTCCCAATGAGGTTATTTTCCCTTGAGTATATAAGACAGATTAGTAATTCTGATTCAACCAATTTCTTAGCAGCTAAGAAGAAGACACGGTTCAAAATAAAGAATCAGGTTGTCCCTTTCAATCTAACAGCAGAGATGCAGGTCCAGAGGCTAAAAATTACTTGCAGGAGTTCAAATTCAGTAAGAGTTTTCTATGGTATTATGATCCTCTAGGAGTAATAAGTAAATTGAGAGTTAAATGCAAACTAACTCCTTATATGCATGAGAAGAAACCAGATATTGAGAAATACTCTAACTAGTCTAAATGGTTGGAGAACAACTTGATTGAGGCAGAGAAGCAAGGTGATACTAGTCAAACTTTGCAGACTCCAGCCCAAGAAGATAAAAGCTCAAAGAGAATCAAAGAGGAAGGATAATTTATTGCAGAGACTACAAATGAAACCAAATTTAAATTAATGTATAGGAAGAAGCCTAAGTTAAATCATGTCAATGAAGGAGTAGAAACAATATAAGTGATTGATACTGGAAAAACAACATAGGAAAATGCACCTCATATAGTGATTGAAAAAATTTATCAGCGTAGAACTTCAAAAACTCAGCTTATTCAGAAGTAGCACAGTATTGAAGTATCTTCTTCTAGCAAACCAGCAGAGTAGGAGATGGACAGTATGCACAAATGAAGAGAGATAAAGATGAAAAATAAAACCTTGAAGACTGATACATATAATCCTTTTTTTAAACAACCACCTAGTGACCAAAGCAGATTACTTTTTTCTTTTGACTATAAGACTAGAAAATTGCAAATGACCTTCCTGCAGCCTAAAGTAAAGCACCCTAAATCATCAGCTGATTATAAAAATTCCACATATGAAGTTCAAGCAGATGATCTTCATCCTATTGATCAAATACAATTTCACAAACAATATGGTGAAATGCTTTACTTCAGAATGACAAATAGGGCCATGAGCATACAGAAGCTTCAAAACACTCTTGCAGACAGAAAAGATCAGCTCAAGTTGGAAAAGGCATCCTCTCAAGCTAAGGACAATAGAATCAAATCACTGGAAGATTTGGTTATTGAAGTAGGATATGATCCTAGTAATGTCAAAGTTGCAGATGAATTGATTAAGAAGAAGAATGCACACGTTGTTGCATTAAATAAGCAACTTATGTTGCCTCCTAGTGAACATCCTCAAGCAAAGGAGGTGTTACAAGATGTAAATTAGAAAGATGAGATGATGAATCTCATACTACAGTTGACTACCCAAATCAAAGAAATGGAGAATGAAATGGACAAGTTTATCTAGGAGAAAAAGGATAGAGCAGAAGAAGTCTTAGTCACTGTCATCCCTATAGTGACTATTGCTGTACCTTCCACATTGGCAGAATCTGTAATATCCCAAATTGGGGAAATCAGTAAAGCATGCACTTAAAAACGCATTTTCAGAAATGTATGCCATAAAAATTGAAATCAACACTTGTATCTATCATATCTGATAATATATCATCTAAATCCAAGAGGAGAGCAGAAACAAATCAAACTAGGTGAGGTAAACAGACCTCCCACACCTAATATAGCTTAAAAACACTAAATCCCCAAAACACTGCAACAGAGAACTATTACATGAAAGAGACTGCATAGCCTTGTGAGGGTCTCAACTCAGAAATTATAGAGACAAATATATCTTCTCCTATATTAATCAATAATGCTCAAAAACTGAGATCTAGTCTCCTTATTACAAACAAAGGAATATCCGAGAAGGGTTTCTTGCAATAGACTCTAAATACAATGGTGATCTTCAGAAATAAACTGAATAATCACTACAAACTAAATAAAAGGAGTGCAGAAGGCTGAAATATATCAGAACTGATGTAGATCCCCTCAAAGGTCTCCTCCCATGAAAGGATGAACCCCTCAATCACAAGGAAACACTGCAAAGAAATCACAAGATCCCTCACTGAAGCTACCTTCCAAAATAATGCATTCCCTGGTTGGAATAGCACTGGAAACATTGGGAAATATATGTCCTAGTGCCAAAGACCTTTAATATGCTCAAAAACTCTCCAAACAGATCTCCCAAGAGAAGGAAACCTTCCTCCTATGAGAAAATAGCTCAGAAAGTGGGTTTCTAACCCCTCCACTGTTGCACCCTGCAACACAACACAATAACCTGCAGAAACTACGCTGGTGAAGGAAACTGTAGCTTGGCCTGAAAACCTTAAGGTGAAAATTAATACAATATTCTTCCAAGAGACCTCTCAAGGAAAGAAGTGGGATTCCTGCTCGAGAACACCCTATGCTAAACAACACTGCAACCCTGCTAAACAGCAAAAGGTAGCAACAGTCTAAGCAGACCAATATCAAAATAACAATCTAAAAACATGACCCCTTATGGCTTCCATCCTCTTCCTTAAATAGAATATGAGCTTTATTTCCCTTGGCCCCACTCAATTAGGTCATTTCCTTCATGAGATCCATCTCCCTCCAAAGCTGCGTTATTCCTCAATTAATTCCCACTCCTCCATAACAGCGCTATTGACTTGGTCAAAGTTGACTGAATCAACATGATCCAACCCATGTTCACACTTGGAGGTGCTTATTTAGCTGCTAAAAATGGTCTCCTTTCACACTTGAAGTGTTGTTATTGCTTCTAAGGAGAATTATGGGCCTTCCCACCCACTTATTCACCTACCTAGTGATAAAACAACTATAATATTCCATTTAGCTTGAAGGCTAAATTTTTGGAATATTACAGTCCTCCCCTCCAAAATGTTGCTTGTCCAAAAAAAATTGTATAAGGAGAGTGAAATTCCTCCCCTCCTCCTCTTGTGGCCTCCTCATCGATAGTCTCCACCATTGCTCAAAAAAATCTGCAATAAATCTCTCCTCCAATGTTTCCTCCCAAGTATGCAAAACCCAATGGCTCACATCATGAAAAGGTGGAAGGTGTGAATGGAAATCTTCTTGTTGTCCAATGGACTCCTCAAGGTAGGATTTATGACAAGCATAGGGGATCTCATTCCTAATGAAAGACTCCCAAACCCATGCTATAATCCAAATGAAATGAACCATTCTAGGTAGCTCATCAAAAGAATCATCAACCCTGGTTTTATATAATGTATTGGGGCTGCATGGAGAGATTGGATTTCTCCACCTAAGTTGTTTCTCTCTCCATTTATGGTAAGTATGGGGTTGTTGCTGATCTTGGCCTAAAATGACATGGCCTCCAAGAATGGCCCAAGTTACCCCACTAGACAAATCAGCCATGAAGTGCTTCCTCCAAGAACTCAGGTTCTCCAAATGGCTCCTCCCACGTGAAGAAAAGAGATGTAGCATTGCAATCATGGCTTGCCCATTGGCTCTCCTAAAACATGAAACATGTAAAGTAGGGAGAATCATGCCTCCAATGATAAACTTCAACTCTCTTTCCACTCTCCAAATAAAACTTCCCATGAATATAATAACATCAGCAATATGAGGAAGCAAATACCAATGCGAACAAGCTGCCATATGACAACTAGAAAGTGGATCATAGTTCCACACATGGAACCAGGGCGTGCATCTCTTGCCTGCCTCAAATCAAATATTAACAAGTGCTTTCCCAGCCACTTTTTTTGTGCCGCAATCATCCCATAACATGGAATCATGAAGGTACAATGTGGTGTCAATGGTGCACACCAAGAATCATGTGGCTTCCCCCACAAACCACCAATAGAATAGCCAACCTCAGTGCTGCAAGTGGCCTCAAGTACATCATAATATAATGTGCAAGAAGGGATAATCCTCCTTGGTACAACATGCTGCTCATTTAAAGTAAATAAGTACAAATAATAATGCAAAATTGTACCTTCTCCACCATGTACTTTGGTCCTTGAGCTGAAATGGCTCAACTAGAAATCCTCCCTCACCTCCAATGAGTAGGGAAGTTGCTGTCACATCCTATCCATCACCATCTGGGCTATGCATCTCTCCATATGTTGGTTTATATCCTATTGGATGCCCTCCCAAGTGAACTCCTCCATCAAAGAATTAAATGCATCAAAGTGCATGGAAAGAAAGTCCACATGTGCTGCATGTAGTAGCTTCTTCTTGAGCTCAAAAACTCTAGTCAAGAAGACTTTGCCATAAGAATATATGACCTCTCCAACCACCATGTATCTATCATCTCCATCAAGGTTATCAAGAATCATGCAAATACCAAAATCCTTGGAGTACTCTACCAAGAGTTGAGATCTCCAATATGGATCAACCCTCCTCAGAGACAACGCTAAAGATCTAAAATGTGAAGCTCCCCACAAGCTATTGTCTTTTACTTTGACATCCCCCATGCCAAATTCATCCTCCAAAGTGCTGCCATGCCCATCATGTAGCTGCTTATGTTCAAATAGAAGTGGTGATATTTGGAAGTTGGCCTCCCATGAGAAGCTATCATCCAAAAAGAACTGAGTGGCCTCCATCTACTCCAATGTATGGAGGATTCCTTCCTCAAAGGAAGTACCCTCTGTTTCTCCAAATCCATGGAGCAGCTCCCTTGCACCATGAAGGTGCCATCCTCCATCACTACAACAACTTCTGTCAGCGCAGTATATGTAGTGAGAGTGGGTGATGCTGAAAATGGGAGAATGTCTTTCTCCTCCTTGAGTTTATCCCAAACTCTTTGCGCTATGATAGACTCCTCCAAAGTCTTCACTCGTCCTGAATCTAAGATTGATGAACTAAATGGCAAGATGTCTCTCACCAACTCCAGATCTGGTGGCCTCCGTGGTGGAATGCCTCCATTTAATGATACATCAATGTCAAGAGTAGACTGTGCATATGGATGGGCAACCTTGCCCTTGCCCTCATAGCGCAAATTAGTTTACCTCTTCCTTGAATTAGCTCTCTGAAATAGATAGGGGTGTGTTCTCCTCATCAAGTGATGTTGACCTTCCTCCCTACCTTCTCCTTCAATCTGCAATGTCTCACAATCATGATGTTCATTGATTGTGCCTTGACCTCCATATGTGAGATCCTGGGGAATTTCTTGCGATGATATAAGAATTCCTCCTATTGGATCATGTGCTCCTTCTTCCTCTGCATGAGGTACTAGATATTATCTAGATGTGGCAGTGTTATTGCCCCATCCTTCTCTTCTTATTCAATATGAATGAGAGTCACCTGCTCAATAAGAGGATCCTCTTTTGAAAAAGGAACCTTCATGCCCTCTTGTCCAAAGACATGAAACAGAGATCTTGCCTCTAGAAAATTGTTATGCAAGATGTGAGATTCTCCAACAGTTTTCTGAAGTGGATTTGAGTTTATAGGTGCTTCCAACCCATGCACAATTTTTTTTTGTTTTGGTTTGTTTGGCTCTACCAAGAGTGTTTTAGAATGTTTTCCATCAAATGTCTTTACTAATCTCTTAGTGAACTTTGCATAAGAAGAAGTATTTACATTGTTTAATGAAAAAGACTCAAACATCCACCAAGCATAGGCCTTGCCTTCAAAATGCAGCGCTACAACTTTGATGGTGATCCGGATCTTAGGGGGAGGCCCCCAAGATCTAAAAAAATTGAAATGGATCTGACAAGATCTGCAAAATTAGAATGCCAGAAAAAAAAAGAGAGAACACAAAGCAAATAAAACCCCAAAGAAACTTGTTTTATTAAAACAAATAATAACTGTAGAAGCTACATTGTGGTGGACAATATGTCCTTTTACAAACTGAGGCTTGTTATTTATAGCCTTTTTTGAGTTACAATACCATGCGTAGATACCATAGGTGGATACCATGGGTCAAAACCATGGGTCAATACCATGGGTAGATACCATTTACAATATCATGGGTAGATACCACTTACAATACCATGGGTAAATTCCATGTGTGGATGAATACCATGGGTGGATACATACCATGGGTGGATGAATATCATGCATATATGTCACTTATAATACCATGGGTGAATAAATACAATGGGTGGATGAATACCATGGGTCGATGACATTTACAATACAATGGGTAAACTCCATGGGTGGATGGATAACATGGGTAGATGAATACCATAGGTGGATGCCGTTTTCTATTCGGATCATTCCTCCCTCCTTTAGAAGCAATGGTTCCCATTACGTGAAGTTCCCTCTTGAGAAGCCTTTGTTGAATATGAAGAGCCACTGAAGAGAATGGTTTTGTGTAGTTAACCCTTAACCATGATGAATGAAGATCCGAGGATAGAAATGCCCTATAATGCTTGTGACCAACTGTGATATTGACAGTGTGCGGCCTAGAAAATGGACTTCAATGAACTGTGGGTTTGTGGATGAACCAAAAACATGACAAATGAAGATCCAAGGATAGAGATCCATATAATTTTTGTGACCAACTGTGTGACTAACAATGTGCAGCCTAGCAAATGGACTTCGATGAAAAGGATTTTGTGTGGTTGACTCATAACCGTAATGTTGATTGTTGATGAAGTAGCAGGTTCCTACATAGCTTGGAGTGGGAGGGCACATCTCCAAATAACCCAAGCCGAACACTGCTATGCTGAAACTAATGAATGTGAAGCAGGTGCCTACTAAAGCGGGGTGGGAGGGCACGTCTCCAAAGGGAACCCGCTCTAAATGCTGCTCCAGATTTAAAATGAGTATAACTCGGTCAATATAACTTGGAATATTTATTATAAAATGTTTTTGGAAATGGAATGATCATTCTGCATCTTCTCATGTGTTTTAAATCGATATCTGGATACTCTAGACTCTCAGATTCGCGTTGGAACTGTCTCGCCATCACAAAATTTCTGAAAAAAAATAGTTGATTTTAAGTCAACGATAACTCCCACATCCAAACTCCGATTTGACCAATTTTTTTTTGAAATTGGGTGATTTTTCAAGGGGAGCTTAGATATATAGCCATTTCTCTGAAATTTTGCACTTAAAACTATGAAAAATTACAGGAGAGTCGACGTCCATGAATTGTCATCAGAACATTTTCTGCAACAACGTTGATTTAGAATCAGCGATATCTCCCTCATCCGAACTCCAATTCGACCGATTTTTTTTTTGAAATTGGGTATTTTTTTGCAAGGAATTCAGATTTGGTCTTTGATTTTGTAAAATTTTTCACCAAAATTTTCAGATCTTATCTTCAAACGTGCTGCCCAAGAAATTCATGGATTTTGCTGAAGATTGCTGCAAAACATTGAAACTGGAATATGTTTCAAACCCTCATTCCCATGGAGGCATAACCTGAATCTGATGCCACTGATCCAAATCTTGGGGGGAGGCCCCCAAGATCTAAAAAAATTGAAATGGATCTGACAAGATTTGCAAAATTAGAATGCCAGAAAGAAAAGAGAGAACACAAAGCAAATAAAACCACAAAGAAACTCGTTTTATTAAAACAGAGAATAACTGTAGAAGCTACATTGTGGTGGAAAATATGTCCTTTTACAAACTGAGGCTTTTTATTTATATCCTTTTTTGAGTTACAATACTATGCGTAGATACCATAGGTGGATACCATGGGTCAAAACCATGGGTAGATACCATTTACAATACCATGGGTAAATTCAATGTGTGGATGAATACCATGGGTGGATGAATATCATGCATATATGTCACTTATAATACCATGGGTGAATAAATACAATGGGTGGATGAATACCATGGGTCGATGACATTTACAATACCATGGGTAAATTCCATGGGTGGATGGATAACATGGGTAGATGAATACCATGGGTGGATGCCATTTTCTATTTGGATCAGATGGCTTCATCTTCAGAAACTTGGTGCCGCTGCAAAGAGGTGTGTAGCTCCTCCACCCAAGCTTTGGCTGAACATGTTGGTGATCCATCAAAAGTATATAGAGAAAATATACCCATTTCATGTTGTTTTCTCCTCTTCACCTTGATCTTGCAAAACTCTTGGAAAGTGATATGATCTCTAAACTTCTTGGTTTGAGATTCATATTCTTGCAAAAATTCGCTGAGGGTTTCCCTCTTAGCCATTTCTTCCTCTTCTATCTCCCTCATGGAAAATCTGGGCATAGGAATGCGCTGTGAACCTTGTTGTGTAGCTGCATGCTCACACTCATTATGTGAAAATCTAGAGTTTTCTTTAGATCCAAACCCCTTTGGAGATTCCATCTCCCTTCTAATTTTCTTAAGATCTACTTGAATGCTCTATATAGATTTAGGAAGAAGCTTTGAGAGCCTCTTCTCCTTCCTTCCTCCACATAATGGAGTCTTCTATTTGTCTCTTCCGTACATCTCTCCTTATCCTGATAGCGTAATGGCTGAGATCCATAGGTTGAGCCAAGATTATGCTATGATACCACTGTAATATCCCAAATTGGGGAACTCAACAAAGAATGCACTTAAAAACACATTTTCAGAAATGTATACCATAAAAATTGAAACAAACACTTGGATCTATCATATATGACAATATAGTATCTAAATCCAAGAGGAGAGCAGAAACAAATCAAACTAGCTGAGGTAAACAGACCTCCCACACCTAATATAACTGAAAAAAACTAAATCCCCAAAACACTGCAACACAGAATTATTACATGAAAGATATTGCGCAGTCTTATGAGGGTTTAAACTCATAAATTATAGATACAAATAGATCTTCTCATATATTAATCAATAATTTTCAAAAACTTAGTTCTAGTCTCCTTATTACAAACACAAGAATACCCAGGAAGGGTTTCTTACAATAGACTCTAAATACAATGGTGATCTTCAGAAATAAAATGAATAATCACTCCAAACTAAAGAACAAGAGTGCAAAAGGCTGAAATATATCAGATCTGATGTAGATCCCCTCAAAGGTCTCCTCCCATGAAAGGATGAACCCCTCAATCACAAGGAAACACTGCAAAGAAATCACAAGATCCCTCACTGAAGCTGCCTTACAAAATAACGCAATCCCTGGATGGAACAGCGTTGGAAAAGTTGGGAAATATATGGCCTGGTGCCAAAGATCTGTAATATGCTGAATAACTCTCCAAACATATCTCCCAAGAGAAGGAAACCTTCCTCCTATGAGAAACTAGCTCATAAAGTGGGTTTCTAACCCCTCCACTACTGCACCATGCAACACAGCACAATAACCTACAAAAACTGCGTTTATGAAGGAAGTTGTAGCTTGGCCTGAAAAATTGAAAGTGGAAATGAATACAATACTCTTCCAAGAGGCCTCTCAGGGAAAGAGGTGGGATTCCCGCTCAGGAACACCTTGTGCTAAACAGCACTGCAACCCTGCTAAACAGCAAAAGGAAGCAACAGTCTAAGCAGACCAATATCAAAATAATAATCTAAAAACATGACCCCATATGGCTGCCATACTCTTCCCTAAATAGAATATGAGCTCGCTTGCCCTTGGCCCCACTCAATTAGGTCATTTCCTTCATGAGATCCATCTCCCTCCAAAACTGCGTTATTCCTCAATTAATTCCCACTCCTCCATAACAGCGTTGTTGACTTGGTCAAAGTTGACTGAATCAACATGACCCAACCCCTATTCACACTTGTAGGTGCTTATTTAGATGCTAAAAATGGTCTCCTTTCACACTTGAAGTGTTGTTATTGCTTCTAAGGAGACTTATGGGCCTTCCCACCCACTTATTCACCTACCTAGTGATAAAACAACTATAATATTCCATTTAGCTTGAAGGCTAAATTTTTGGAATATTACAGTCCTCCCCTCCAAAATGTTGCTTGTCCTCAAGCAACTGTATCAGAAGAGAAAAATTCCTCCCCTCATCCTCTTGTGGCCTCCTCATGAATAGTCTCCACCACTGCTCAAAACAATCTGCAATAAATCTCTCCTCCAATGTTTCCTCCCAAGTATGCAAAACCCAATGGCTCACATCATGAAAAGGTGGAAGGTGTGAGTGAAAATATTCTTGCTGTCTAATGGCCTCCTCAAGGTAGGAGTTATGACAAGCATTGCAGATCTCATGCCTAATGAGAGACTCCCAAACCCATGCTATAATCCAAATGAAATGAGCCATTATAGGTAGCTCATCAAAAGAATCATCCACCCTGGTTTTATATAATGTATTAGGGCTGCATGGAGAGATTGGATTTCTCCACCCAAGTTGTTTCTATCTCCATTTATGGTAAGTATGGTGCTGCTGCTGATATTGGGCTGAAATGACACGGCCTCCAAGAATGGCCCAAGTTACCCCACTAAACAAATCAGCCATGAAGTGCTTCCTCAAATAACTCAAGTTCTCCAAATGGTTCCTCCCACGTAAAGAAAAGAGATGTAGCATAGCAATCATGGATTTCCCATTGGCTCTCCTAAAACATGAAACATGTAAAGTAGGGAGAATCATGCCTCCAATGAGCACCTTCAACTCTCTTTCCACTCTCCAAATAAAACTTCCCATGAATATAATAACATCAGCAATATAAGGAAGCAAAAACCAATGCAAACAAGTTGTCATATGACAACTAGAAAGTGGATCATATTTCCACACATGGAACCAACGTAGTGCTTCCCTTGCCTACCTCAAATAAAATATTAACAAGTGTTTTCCCAGCCACTTTTTTTCTGCCACAATCATCCCATAAGATGGAATCATGAAGGTACAATGTGGTGTCAATGGTGCACACCAAGAATCATGTGGCTTCCCCCACAAACCACCAATAGAATAGCCAACCTCAGTGCTGCAAGTGGCTTCAAGTAAATCATAATATAAGGTGCAAGAAGGGATAATCCTCCTTGGTACAACATGTTGCTCATATAAAGTAAAGAAGTACAAATCATAATGCAAAATTGTACCTTCTCCACCATGTACTTTTGTCCTTGAGCTAAAATGGCTCAACTAGAAATCCTCCCTCACCTCCAATGAGTAGGAAAGTGGTTGTGACATCCTCTCCATCACCATCCGAGCAATGATTCTCTCCATATGTTGGTGTATATCCTACTGGATGCCCTCCCAAGTGAACTCCTCCATCAAAGAATGAAATGCATCAAAGTGCATGGATAGAAAGTCCACATGTGCTGCATGTAGAAGCTTCTTCTTGAGCTCAAAAACTCTAGTCAAGAAGAATTTTCCATAAGAATATATGACCTCTCCAACCACCATGTATCTATCATCTCCATCAGGGTCATCAAGAATCATGCAAGCACCAAAATCCTTGGAGTACTCTACCAAGAGTTTAAATCTCCAATATGGATCAACCCTCGTCAGGGACAATGCTGAAGATCTGAAATGTGAAGCTCCACACAAGCTGTTGTCTTTTCCTTTGACATCCCCCATGCCAAATTCATACTCCAAAGTGTTTCCATGCCCATCATGAAGTTTTTCATGTTCAAATAGAAGTGGTGATCTTTGGAATTTGGCCTCCCATGAGAAGCTATCATCCAAAAAGAACTTCCAGATATTGGCCAATGTAAGCATGAGAGGCCTCCATCTACTCCAATGTATGTAGGATTCCTTCCTTAAAGGAAGTACCCTCTTTTTCTCCAAATCCATGGAGCAGATCCCTTGCACCATGAAGGTTCCATCCTCCATCACTGCAGCAACTTATGTCAGCGCAATATATGTAGTGAGAGTGGGTGATGTTGAAAATGGAGAATGGCTTCCTCATCCTTGAGTCTATCCCAAACGCTCTGCGCTGTGCTAGACTCCTCCAAAGTCTTAACCCCTTCGTAATCTAAGAATGGTGAACAAAATGGCAAGATGTCTCTTACCAACTCCAGATCTGGTGGCCTACCTGGTGGAATGCCTCGATATAATGAGACATTAATGTCAAAAGTAGACTGTACATATGGATGGCTAGCCTTGCCCTTGCCCTCACAGTGCAAATTAGGCTGCCTCTTCCTTGCATTATCTCTCTGAAATAGATAGGGGTGTGTGCTCCTCATCAAGTGATGCTAACCTTCCTCCCTACCTTCACCTTCCATCTGGAATGTCTCACAATCATGTTGTTCATTGATTGTGCCTTGACCTCCATATGTGAGATCCTAGGGAATCTTTTGCAATGATATAAGAATTCCTCCTATCGGAGCATGTGCTCCTTCTTCCTCTGCATGAGGTACTGGATATGCTCTATATGTCACAACATTGTTTCCCCCATCCTTCTCTTCTTCTTCAATATGAATGGGAGTCACCTGCTCAATAAGAGGATCCTCTTTTGAAAAAGGAACCTTCATGCCCTCTTGTCCAAAGACATGAAACAAAGATATTGCCTCTAGAAAAGTGTTATGCAAGATGTGAGCTTCTCAAATAGTTTTCTGAAGTGGATTTGAGTTTATAGGTTCTTCGAACCCATGCACAAGTTTTGTTTGTTTTGGTTTGTTTGGCTCTACCAAGAGTGTTGCAGAATGTTTTCCATCAAACCTCTCCACTAATCTCTTAGTGAACTTTGCATAACAAGAAGTATTTACATTGTTTAATGAAAAAGACTCAAACATCCACCAAGCATAGGCCTTGCCTTCAAAATGCACCGCTGCAAATTTGATGGCTTCATCTTCAGAAACTTGGTGCTAATGCAAATAGGTGTGTAGCTCCTCCACCCAAGCTTTGGCTGAACATGTTGGTGATCCATCAAAAGGAGATAGAGAAAATCTACCCATGTCATGCTGATTGATCCTCTCCACCTTGATCTTGCAAAACTCCTAGAAAGTGATATGATCTCTAAACTTCTTGGTTTGAGATTCATATTCTTGCAAAAATTCACTAAGGGTTTCCCTCTTAGACATTTCTTCGTCTTCTATCTCCCTCATGGAAAATTTGGGCATAGGACTGCACTGTGAACCTTGGTGTGTAGATGCATGGTCACACTCATTATGTGCAAATATAGAGTGTTCTTTAGATCCAATCCCCTTTTCAGATTCCATCTCCCTTCTCATTTTCTTAATATCTCCTTGAATGCTCTGTATAGATTTAGGAAGAAGCTTTGAGAGCCTCTCCTCCTTCCTTCCTCCACATAATGGAGTCTTCTCTTTCTCTTTTATGTACATCTCTCCTTCTCCTGATATCATAATGGCTAAGATCCATAGGCTGAGCCAAGATTATGCTCTGATACCACTATAATATCCCAAATTGGGGAACTCAACAAAGCATGCACTTAAAAATGCATTTTCAGAAATGTATGTGATAAAAATTGGAATCAACACTCGGATCTATCATATCTAACAATATAGCATCTAAATCCAAGAGGAGAGCAGAAACAAATCAAACAAGGTGAGGTAACTAGACCTCCCACACCTAGTATAGCTGAAAAACACTAACTCCCCAAAACACTGCAACACAGAATTATTACATGAAAGAGATTGCTCAGTCTTATGAGGGTTTAAACTCAGAAATTATAGAGACAAATAGATCTGCTCATATATTAATAAATAATGCTCAAAAACTGAGATCTAGTCTCCTTATTACAAACGCAAGAGAAATTATAGAGACAAATATATCTGCTCATATATTAATAAATAATGCTCAAAAACTGAGATCTAGTCTCCTTATTACAAACAAAAGAATACCCGGGAAGGGTTTCTTGCAATACACTCTAAATAAAATGGTGATCTTCAGAAATAAACTAAATAATCATTGCAAACTGAAGAACAAGAGTGCAAAAGGCTAAAAGATATCAAATTTGATGTAGATCCCCTCAAAGGTCTCCTCCCATGAAAGGATGAACCCCTAAATCACAAGGAAACACCTCAAATAAATCACAAGACCCCTCACTGAAGTTGCCTTCCAAAATAACGCAATACCTAGCTAGAACAATCTTGGAAAAGTTGGGAAATAAATGGCTTGGTGCCAAAGATCTATAATATGCTCAATAACTCTCCCAAAAGATCTCCCAAGAGAAGGAAACCTTCCTCCTATGAGAAACTAGCTCAGAAAGTGGGTTTCTAACCCCTCCACTGCTACACCGTGCAACACAGCACAATAACCTACAGAAAATGTGTTGATGAAAGAAGCTGTAGCTTGGCCTGAAAACCTGAAGGTGGAAATGAATACAATACTCTTCCAAGAGACCGCTCAAGGAAAGAGGTGGGATTCCCGCTCGGGAACACCCTGTGCTAAACAACACTACACCCCTGCTAAACAGCAAAATGAAGCAACAGTCTAAGCAAACCAATATCAAAATAATAATCTAAAAACATGACCCCATATGGCTGCCATCCTCTTCCTAAAATATAATATGAGCTTGCTTGCCCTTGGCCCCACTCAATTACGTCATTTCCCTAATGAGATCCATCTCCCTCCAAAACTGCGTTATTCCTAAATTAATTCCCACTCCTCCATAATAGCATTATTGACTTGGTCAAATTTGACTGAATCAACATGACCCAACCCCTGTTCACACTTGGAGGTGCTTATTTAGCTGCTAAAAAGGGTCTCCTTTCAAACTTGAAGTGTTGTTATTTCTGCTAAGGAGACTTATGGGCCTTCCCACCCACTTATTTACCTAACTAGTGATAAAACAACTATAATACTCCATTTAGCTTGAAGGCTAAATTTTTGGAATATTACGAAATCATTGGCTCCTAGAGTCCCAATGGTTACATCACTTCCAGACATCTCATCAACAACTTCAATGGTAGAGTATTCAACAACAGCAACACAGCCTACACATGAAGCAAGTAAATTAGTAAAAGCTATGCAGTACATGTCTATTCAGAAAAAATGAAATTAACAGAGTTAAAGAACAACTTAAAAGTCTAGAATATGAAAAGAAAATTGCTAAAATAATGCACAAAAATTAAGAACAAAAGGCAAACAGGTTGAATGAGCAATTGAAGAAGTTAGAGAAATATCTAACATTGAAAGAACCAATGGCACAAGCCAAGAAGCAGTTATAGGCCAATATCATTGAATCTATCAATGATATTTGGCCATCCATACAGGTTATCTATGAACAGAAAGACTTAGTCAAAGCAACAAAAAAACCTATTCAGAAGATCAAAGAAGAGCTTGGTAAAAAGCCTGAAGAGGCTAATGAAATCATCAAATTCCTTAATTCCAAAAATAGGCAATAACTTGAAGAAATTGGAATTAATGATAGAAAAGAAACCATCCTAGAAGTTAGGAAGTTTATTTCTAAAAAGAATCTGATGAGACAACTAGAAGATAAATGCAAAAATATGGAGGTTTCCATCAGAAGGTTCATGATGAAGTTTGACACTCTCGGACAAAAAATCCTTCCAAATCCATTTTTTATTCATGATAAACTAATGAAGCAGGATGATTATGATAAAAATATGAGAGAAGTGGATAAGGAGCAAGCCAATAACTCAGCCATGCAAGGTATTCCCACTGGAAAGGTACTTTGCAAGAATTTTGAGAATCTGTTTTACCTGCAACATGAAGTGAAACACTTACTTTTCAACAAGCCTACATTTTGGAAATACACAGAGGCTGATGAAATATTCAGGAGGATGGTGAAAATTAAGTTACCAAAGGCTGAACTATGGGATAAATTCACTGATTTACTATGAAGATCAAAACAGTCAAACAAGGCAGTCAAATGATGAAAATATTAGTCAAGAAAAGATAAGACAAAGTATGTTGTTTTACAATTACAGTTTATAGTAAATAACAGTAGTCAAAAGGTTAAAGAGTATCAGAGTAAAAAGTATCAGTTTATATTTAGAGTTAAAGTCAAGATAGAAATTACAAAGCAGAGATGAAAGCTACCAGCGTAGAGGACACTCCATTGCCTAACTGCAGCCTTGGTTGAGCAACAAATAGAGACAAATCAACATTAAAATATCACCAATTAGACAGCAAATCAATAAAAGCATGGACAAATTGCATTAGTTAGATAGTTGTCTCTATCTTCTTGCATGAATATATTTCTTTTTCCTTGAATAATTCCTAACTTGTTTTAACATATTTTGTAAGAGTTTTTGTATAAATACTTCTCATTTTGAAGTATTGAGTGTGGATGAATTGCTGAACATTTTTATAGTTGTACTATTCTGGAACCTAAGGGTTATTGTACCAATTTCTAGTCAACAGACTGGATTAAAGTAATAAAGAGATTGTATTATAGGATTCATGTGTTGGGCCATTACAGTGAAGTACTTTCTACTTTTTCAATTGTTTCTTTCTGAAGTTTTCACATGCTCATACGTTTGCTTAATATAAATGATATAACTGGAATGCTATTATGGAATATGTTTAATTACACTCTGTCTTGAATTTTTTATCATTTATATGTTTTTCTTCTGATATCCAAATTAGGGAATTCTTAATTGCTCCCCGATGATGGACTCACTTTTGAAGTTTGAAACGTTGGGTTTCTAAAAAACTCTGAAAAGGTCATTGCTTTGTCTCAAGACCTCTATCTTTTTACTCATTATCTAGATTTGAGAACCCTTAATTGCTCTCTTACCTTGATTAAAACCATTTTCACCATCAGCCTAAGGATCTGAAGTGACCAAACTATCTTGCCCTGTGAATACTTCCCTTTAGAACCTTGATCCTACTTCTGCTGCTTGAAAATTTGAATCCATTAGCCCAATGGAATACAGACCTACATCTATCCATCTGAGTAAGTGATTTCACCACCAAACCAAATCCAAAATCAAATCCCAAGTAATCCTACATAACTAGCCTAAAATCAAATACAATTAACAAAGATAAATCATATAGAGAGAGCCCTCTCTGAGCATTAGGAAGGCTAGATCCCAAGGCTTAAAATTAGGTTTGTGGTTACCTCTAATATTATTTAAACCAAAAAATAATAACAACCCTTGAGAATTATTGGAGTGATAACATATTGGCGACCATGTTGGGGATCGAACCAATCCTCAGTGGTTAAAATTAATCTTAAAGGAAATAATATTATTTATATTTTCACCTTAATATTGTTTTAAAGGGTTGTTAGTAAACTTTTCATTAAAAAAATTGTAATTTTGGCTTCTAGAAGAGTCTACCATACCAGGTCTAATCTAGATCTAGAACCTACTATCATAGTAAATAATCCTGGCAGAATTGTAAAGAAAAACAAAAAAGTAGAAATTTTAGGTAATAAAAATTCATTGATCAAAGAAAATTCTCTTCCAAATAAATTATCAAGTTTACAAGACATTTAATTTGATTTAGCTTTTGAGAAATCTTTGTTTAAAACAAAATCATAAAGTGGCATACATAATAGTGTAATAGATCCTGATTTCATTTCATTCATTGAAAGTAAGAAGGAAACTGTTTCACTAGATTCAGAATCAAAAGCCCCAGAAGTTTATGATAAACTTGATGCTAAAACTACAACCTTGATTAAGGAAATTGATGAAGCTTATTTTCAACATTTAGTTGAATTGACTACTTTATCCACCTATACCCCTAGGCCTTCTACCAATCATTTAGATACTAGTCATTTAGAATATGTAGGTTCATCCTTGTTTACCACCACCTCATATATTATTTCCACCACACTTCATTCCAAAAAATCCTTCATTTCTAAGATTCCACTTTAACCCAGAGTTTTATTTCCAACCCAAAATACTGCAAATTCATCCTCTAGCACTGCTGTTGCAATTTCAAGTACTTCAACCACATTTCCCAGCACCTCTTCTAGTATCCCAACTACATCTACAAGTACTTCAAGCTCATCACCAAGTGCTTCAAACTTACCTCCTAGCCATGATAGTATCCAAGCCATGCCTTCCAGATATGCCCCATTGGTCCTACAAGCCCCTCTACATGCCATGCCCCAAGATTACCAAAGAAAAATATTTCAATTTGATGGCACTAGTCATTACACTACCCAACAACATGTTAATAAAAATGAAAAACTACTTTTAACTTCATGAAATAGATGAAGTTGATGTCCAAATGAGACTTTTTGCTCAAACTTTAGCTGGTCATGTAAAAA
This sequence comes from Pinus albicaulis, assembly GCA_034641835.2. NCBI lineage: Eukaryota > Viridiplantae > Streptophyta > Pinopsida > Pinales > Pinaceae > Pinus > Pinus albicaulis. The sequence goes on from CM076576.1 coordinate 120,932,209, forward strand.
AGTGCTTTAAAGGTTTGTCTGCTGGTGGTATTTCTGATTTAGTTGCTTTCCATAGGATTTTTCTTAATAGATGGAAGAAAAATAAGAATCCATTACAAATTTTTTTCTGAATTTGAAAACATAAAAAGAGCACCTAATGAAATAGTTCAGGACTATTGTGCAAGATATAACAATATTTACAATGTAATCCCTTCCAATCTTAAACCTCCTCCAGACTCTGCCCTGATCAAATTTCTTGATGGATTTGATACAGATATGGCTTACCAACTGAGAGAGAGAAACACAGAAACCTTAGAGCAGATGCAAAGTAATGATGTAAGTGTAGAGGAAAACTTGTTAGCCAAGAAAGCTAGATTAAGAAATGAAAGAAGAGTGACAATAAAAGAGGAAACATCAACATCAGATTTGAAAATAGATAACTTAGCAAAAAATTTAGAAAGAATGATGGATAGGTTAGATAATATGGAAATAAAGCCACAGTGGGATAACCAACAACAAGGCCCTCAAATAAGAAATCCCAATTTCAGGAAAAACACCAACACTGGTAAATCTAGAGAATCGACACTTGATCAAACAATAAGACCACCTTTCCAGGAGAACTATGCTGAAATTTATCACCTAAATGAAGATGATGAAGACACTCAGATTAATATAATGGGAATTAATGATCATAACATCATTTTTATTACACAAGAAGAACAGGATTTATATGAATTACAACAGCTACAATTAGAATCTGGTGAGTCTTTTGATTACAAGCAAGGTTATGAGTTTTCAATTAATGAAGTTCATAAGAAATATAACCTTAGGAGTAAGAAAAATGTAGAAGCCCCTACTAAGAAATATTCCCAAACTCAAAAAAAGGAAATAGTAGAAGCTCCTACAACCAAAGTACTGCAAATTCTCCCTAGGAAAACCCAGCAGAACTCCAGTTCAAATCAGAAAAATCCAAATCCTAATCAGAAAAATTCAAGTCCCAAAATTGCACCCAGTCCTAAAATTGTTGACATTAAAGATATTGATGTTCAAACATCAGTTGATCCTCAAAAATATGTTGTTACTAAGACAACAAATTCTTCTAAAACAACAATTTCTAACCCAAAAACATCTGTTGTTGATCCAAAATCAGTTGATCCTAAAACAATTGCTGCCAAAACAGTTGTTGAAACATCAAAACCTTCCAAAACTTCCACTGCATCTCAAACTGTCCCTGAAAAGAAAATTAAAAGCAATAAAACAATGGAAAAACAAATAGAAAATGAAAAACCAACTGTAGAAAAAGAATAGAAACATACCCAAACTATAGTTACAAAAAAAGAAATAATTCAGTTAGGAAAATCACAAGCACCATTAAACATCCAAACTAAAATTTCCAAACTAAAAATACCCATTCCTTTAACAGAATTGATTAAGCATGATTTATACAAAACACAGATCACTGACACATTAAACATGAAAGAAGGAGAAGACTATGTAGATTTGAGTGATGACCAACCAGAACTGATTTTTGGTCCTGAGGTAAATGGAAAACACCAAGAAGGAGGAGTTCCTCCTTTCTACATTAGTTTGACTATTCATGATCATATTTTACATAATGCTATGCTTGAATGAGGAGCTTCACATAATTTAATGCCAAAATAAATAATGGAAACATTGAATTTAGACATCACTAGAACTTATAAAGATCTCTTCTCATTTAACTCCAGCAAAGTGAAATGTCTAGACTTAATTATAGATTTATGTGTTAATTTAGTTAAATAGTTGGAAAAAGAATATTCATGGATATTGTAGTAACTGACATCCCTCCTAAATACGAAATGCTATTATCTCGCTCATGGGGAGAAAAACTACAAGGATCTCTACAACTAGACATGTCTTATGCCACTATTTCAGTATTTGGCCAACCCAAGAAACTTTATAGAGAAACTTTAATGAAGTACATGGTTAGTAGTGTAGAAAGACCTTGAAATTATCCCATTTATTCTGCACCTACTGATATAGACTCTTTCATTCTATGTAATTATGAAACTAGAATAGAGAACAACACACAATTAAAACAGAAATAGAAATACCCAGACAGTGAAAACATATTTCATGAATCAATGTGGAACCTCGATTTTGATGGATCAGTGAATAAATTAGGAGCAGGAGAAGAAGTTTGGATTCACAACATGGAAAACAATCATGCATAAGGTCATGCCTTTAGGTTAAAATTCAAATGTACAAACAACATGGCAGAGTATGAAGCTCTGATTTTAGTACTGCAGATTGTTAGAAATTTATTAGGAAAAAGAGTTTCTATCATGGGAGACTCTAATTTAATTGTAAAATAGATTAGAGGAGAATATTCTATGTATAATCCTATATTAAGCCAATATAGAGAAACAATTTTAGATCTGATGAAGGAATTGCTTGAGTGTGACTTTGTTGTAATTCCTAGAAAACAGAACATACAAGCACACAGTTTAGAAAATTTTGCTAGTACCTGTAATCTACCTTTTCAACCTAATCATCAATATACAACCTAAGTTAAACACAGGCCTAAAATACCTGATAATTTAAAATATTGGTAGATATTTTCATAGGATGAACAAAACTATCATTTCATGAATGTTGAAGGAGAATTTCGCAGTTGTAACATAGACACAGATTGTACAGTAGAGGATAAAATAGAAAATGAGATAGATGTAAATAACTTAGATTTCACTAAACCTACTAAATTCACTCAAGTAGAAATAGATAATTTAGAAAAGGTAGAGATTGAAGAATTAGCATATGATGATTCTGACATTTTAAACCTTAAGATTAACCCCATTAGAAGACCTTTTTGATTCAAATGATGTTGCAAGAAAACCAAATATGGAACCATTAAGATCTGATATAGAATAATGCAATATAAGAATATAACAAAGGCCTAAACTCATCAAACTTTCAAAAGCCTTACCTCAAGAAGAAAAATTGAAATACATAGCTCTGTTTAAGGAATTTCAGAATGTATTTCCATGGAGTTATGAAGAATTAAAATCTTATGACACTAGCATAATACAACACAAAATACCTATAAATGAATATCAAAAACCTTTCAAACAGAAGCTTAGAAGAATCAATCCAATTTTAATGGCTTTAATTGAAAAAGAGGTTAAGAGAATGTATGAAGCCCAGATAATTGCACCTATCAGATATTCTGATTGAGTTTCAAACCTAGTTCCCACTAGGAAGAAGACAGGGGAAATCAAACTTTGTGTTGATTTCCAGAATTTAAATAAAGTCTCCCTAAAAGATATCTACCCTCTCCCTAATATGGATCATATTTTACAGAGGGTGGTTGGTTCATCCAGGATTTCATTTCTTAATGATTCTCTGGATATAACCAGATTTTAGTTCAGCCAGAAGACCAACCAAATACTTTATTTATTACTCCTTGGGGTACTTTCATGTATGTGAAAATGCCTTTTGGATTAATGAATGCGGGAGCCACCTTTCAGAGAGCTATGGATATAGATTTTGCTAAAGAAATTCATGATTTTATTGTGATCTATCTAGATGATATAACTATATTTTCAAAAACTAATGATGAACATCCAGATCACTTAAGATAAGTGTTTATCAAATCCAGGAAATTTGGCATTTCTTTAAATCCCAAAAAGACTCTCTTTGGACTTGAAGAAGTCAAACTATTAGGGCATATTATATAGAGACCATTCTGAACATAAGCCATCCTAGGAATATTAAAAAATTGCAGGCTTTCTAAGGTAAAATCATTTTCAAACTTAGAAGAAATAATTAGAGAACTCAATAACATGTTGAAAAAAGGCTTAGTAATTAAATGGACGGTGGAGGCCAAACAATAATTAGAATCAATAAAACAAGCCTTGATAAGAACACCAGTCCTAATAAGTCCTGATTTCAAAAAAGATTTCATTATTTTTTCTTTTTCTTCAGAACATACTATTGTTGTAGTTTTACTACAGAAGAATGATTAGGGCTATGAACAACCCATTGTGTTTTTCAGCAAATCACTTAGAGATGTCACTTTAAAGTATAACATAAAGGAAAAGTAGGCACTAGCTTTAGTGAAGGCTATCAAAGAATTTAGAGTGTACATCTTGTATTCATACATCATAGCTTATGTTCCAAATTTAGTAGTGAAGGACATTCTGACTCAGAATAGGTCTGATGGTAAAATAGGCAAATGGATTGCCACCATTTTGGAATATGACATAGAAATTAAAACCAAAAAACTCATTAAAGGTCAAGGTTTAGCCAAACCCATGGCTGAATCAGATTTTCATGCTTTAGATATAAATTTTATTGCCCAATTAGATGATCAGGAAGTGATGGTGACTCCACAGATCAGTGAAGCCTTTTCAGATTCACCATGGTATGCAGATATCATATTTATATTACTAAATTTACAAGCTCCTCCTGAATTGTCAAGAACTAAAGCTAGATTTTTAAAGTTAAAGGAAATGAAATTTTGTATCATAGATAATGCATTGTTTTGGAAAGATCATGGTGGCATTTTATTGAATTGTTCGCTTAAATATGAAGCTAATAAATTTATGGAAGAATTTCATGCAGGTGACTGTGGAGGACACCTTTACTTGAAGTGAACTGCATGTAAAATCTTGAGAGTTGATTTTTACTAGCCTACACTATTTGCAAATGTGAAAAAGTATGTGACCTCCTGTCACAAATGTCAAATATTTGAAGGGAAGAAAAAGCTACTACCTTTACCCCTTAAACCCATCTCCACAGAAATGCCATTTCAATAATGGGGTTTAGACTTCATTGGTAAAATTCACCCACCATCCTCAACCCAACATAAATGGATTTTGACAGCCAAAGACTATTTCACTAAGTGGATAGAAGCCATTCCTTCCAGGAAAGCCACTAATACTATCATAATCTCATTTTCAGAAAACAATATATTGTCAAGATTTGGATTCCCCCAAAATCTCATTACTGATAATGCAGTTGCTTTCAAGTCTAAAAAGATGATTGAATTATGTAATAAATACCACATTACCCTTGGCCATTCCACTGCCTATTACCCTCAATTTAATGGTCTTGCTGAATCCTCTAATAAAAGCCTTTTGAATATCATCAAGAAACTACTAGAAGACAATAAGAAAACCTAGAAGAAAAGGTTAGTTAATTCCTTATGGGCAGACAGACTCACCACAAAGAAGTCCATTGGTACATACCCTTATCAGCTTGTTTATGGGATGGATGCTAATTTTCCATCCTCTTTAGGAGTACCAATAATGAAGATGATCCAAGAACTGCAGGTAGAAACCAATGATATCTAGAGAAGGATAAATAAAACCATACACTTGCAGCAAACCAGGGAGGAATTCTATCTCAAGTCTCAAGTTTTTCAACCTAGCATTAAAAAGATATTTGACAAGAAGACTAAGGAGGATGATTTTTATGTAGGTGACAAAGTTCTTAAGTTGGATTCCAGGAGAGAAGAGAAAACTAAACATGGTAAATTTGATTTCCTATGGAAAGGTCCCTATATCATTTATGGTTACAGAGGCAACAATGCATTATTTTTGAATGAGTTGGATGGCTCAGATCTACCAGGTGGACCTATCAATGGTAGAATGCTTAAGAATGACTATTTCCCAGAATAATAGTAGTTCATTTGTTTACTTTACTCATTGTACATAACATTGCAGAATCTAGATTGGATTGGATGTTTTTCTTGCAAAGTTGAAGCTTGAAGAGAAGGCCCTAAGCTTTGAAATACAAAATATCATAGTAGAAATAATGCAGAGCTCAAAAAACAATTTCAACACAAAAGCAAAGTCAAAATTCAAGGGCATTGATCTTAAATTTCTTGACATTTCACTAGAAAAATCCATCCCCATGTGGAGCCACTATTAGGGTCCCTATAATAATAGGATTTATAATTTTGAATTGACTGATTAGTCTTGTAATATGTACATGCTTTGCTTTCTGCAAAATTGTTTTCCCGTATTAGAAAAATTAAAAAATGTAAAGAGGTAAAATTCCTAAAAGAAAAATCAAAGAACTTGAAAGAAAAAAGATCAAAAAGAATAAAAAATGATACCCAAACAAAAAAGAGATAAAAATAGATCATGAAAGTGATGCAAATTCAAATGCCACTACTTTTACTTCACTTTGCAAAATAATATTGTGTGTAGCTTGTTAAAAATGCCACAATACATAAAGGTCAAACTGCTTAATCTTGACCTCTTATGCTTTAAATTTCATGTTAATATATAGAGAATAAAGATCTAGCCAAACAGTTTAATCTTGGTAGATCAATAGTAAGGTAGAGAATAATAAGGAGCTTGCAGTTCAATCTGAGCCCTTGGAAGAAATAAGGATTGAATTAGTTACTTTGATGTTTAAAAGAAAAATGAATAAGGGTTTGCAAGCTCAAATTCACCCATGTAAATGAATAAAAAATGTTAGGGTAGTTGATGGGTAGGTAGAAGCCGTTTTCACAAGGCATGGATAACATAAAATTGGTCATCTCATTTACTAACTTCCTTTCAAAATCATTCCCTTGTAAAAATACTCCATTCCCTTCATTTTCACTCTTTCTTCTTATTTCACTCTTTTCCCCTTGCACAAAACCCCTTTACTGATTTCCCTTTTTATTCAAAAAACACCAAAAAACCATAAAAAAACCTTTATCCTAAGTATAAATGCTTAAATTTTATGTCGAGCCCCACTGTGAAAATATCTATCCCCGATATCAGTTTTAACACTATACTTAGTATATTTAAAATCCTGCATTACATTTCATTATTAACATATTAACCTTATATATTATGTTGTGTAACCAGCTCCAAAAATAGAAGAAAAGATATCTCAACGCTTTAGAAATAAGCCACTTCGAGGGGGTAACCTCCAATACATTACATAAATGAACAATTCTTGGATGATACAATTTACAAAACCTCCTTTCTATATATAGGAGTCCATGGGGCCATAATTTAATCCTAGTGGGCCACAATGTAATCCTAGCCGACCTAACAATAATAATTTAAGGGCACAATAATAATAAAATGGGGGTTACAAGGGTACAATAATAACAATAAGGGGTTACACTAACAACAATAAGGGACTATACTAGTAATATAGGGACCTAACATGCCCCTCTCCTTCAAAAAAGTGTTGTCCTCAACGCTTGAGTAGCTCTGGGTGCTTCTGTATAAAATTCTCATCCTCGCATGTAGAATCTTCAGTGGGTAAGTTCTTCCACTTGATGAGATACTCTGAAATTGATCGATTCCGTAGCTGTCGAGTTCTTGTTTCCATGACCACTTCAGGTTCCAATATGATTTTTTCTTCCTCATCAAGTTCTGGCAATATTGTTTGAACTGGAATATTTTCACCTATAACCTTCTTTAAGCATGAAACATGGAAAACTGGATGTACTCGCGAAGAAGCAGGAAGCTCCAATTTGTATGCCATAGTACCAATCTTTTTCAACACCTTGTAAGGACCATAGTACTTTGGCGATAATTTATTATCCTTCTTAGCTTGCTTGAGGGACATTTGTTTATATGGTTGTAGTCGTAAAAATACCCAATCTCCTACATCAAAACTTCTCTCGCTGCGATGTTGATCTGCCTGTTGTTTCATTCGATTTTGTGCCAAATTCGGGTTATCCTTTAAGAGTTGGAGAACTTCTTGCTGATGCTCGATGTGATCTTCCACTGCTTGAACCTTCGAATTTTCCCTTAAAGATGATGTGATGGATGGTGGATGATATCCCTAAAGTGCCATAAATGGGGTCATTTTTGCTGCAGTATGGAAGGAAGTGTTATACCACCATTCAGCAAGAGGTAACCACTTGACCCATTGTGTTTGTTTATAAGATACAAAACAACAAAGATATCCTTCCAAACATTTATTTACTATCTCAGTTTGACCATCAGATTGAGGATGATAAGATGAGCTATGAGCTAATTGACTACCCAAACAAGAAAATAACTCCGTCCAAAAATTTCCAGTAAAAATGGGATCTTTTTCGCTCACAATAACTCTTGGGCTTCCATGTAGCTTTTGAATTCTGTCCATAAATGTAGTAGCAACTGTACTTGCTTTAAATGGATGAGATAATGCACAAAAGTGTGCATACTTGGTAAGTCTATCAACTACCACCATGATGGCATTATTTCCTTCGGACTTAGGTAAACCTGTGATAAAATCCATTGAAATCTCCTCCCAACGTTGACTTGGAATGGATAAAGGTTGTAGAAGTCTTGGGGTCTTAATTGTCTCCACTTTATTCTGCTGGCAAACCAAACATTCCGCCACAAACTTTTGAATATCAGATTTAAGGCCATCCCAAAAAAATTCTTTCTTCACCCTGTGGTAAGTTTTTAAAAATCTTGAGTGTCCTCCTAAAGGAGAAGTGTGCAATTCCAGAAGAATCTTTTGTTTTAGTTGGAAATTATTACAAAGATATAAGCGATCTTTGTACCATAAGGAATCATTTTTCCAACTAAATGTATCAGATGTACTAGGATCTTGCTGCAACTTTTGAATGAGTTTCCATACATCTTTTTCCTTCTTCCATTCATCTCTTGCTTCGGTTATCCAATCTGGTTGGATAATAGAAATGGCACAAAGCAATGCTTCCACCTCTTCATTCTTTCTTGAGAGTGCCTCTGCAACAACATTAAGCTTTCCTTTTTTGTAGATTATTTCAAAGTCATAACCCAACATCTTTGTGACCCATTTTTGCTGCTCTTCTGAAGATAGTCTTTGTTTCAAAAAGTGTTTAAGACTATCATGATCAGTTTTTACCTTGAAGTGTCTTCCCATTAGGTAAGTTCGCCATTTCTTTAGTGCATGCAGTGTTGCTAACATTTCCTTCTCATAAATAGGTTTCTGTAAATACTTTCCTTTGATTGGACGACTTTCAAAAGCAATGGGTCTTCCTTCATGCATTAAAACTGCACCAATTCCATTTCCTGAGGCATCACATTCCACAATAAAGGTTTTTGTGAAGTCTGGCGTAGCTAAGACCGGTGCTAGGCACATTGCCTCTTTAAGATGTTCAAAGGCCTTAGTTGCTTCAAGAGTCCATGAAAATGTATCTTTCTTCAATAATGTTGTTAGAGGTGCTACTATTCTCCCATAATTCTTAACAAACTTACGATAATACCCTGTTAACTCGAGAAATCCTCACAACTGTTTTATGGTCGTGGGGACTTTCCATTCCTTAATGGCTTTAATTTTGTTAGTGTCTACTTTAACACCCTCGTGAGATATAATATGACCCAGATATTCCACCTCTTGTACTCCAAAGAAACATTTGGATGTTTTTGCATATAATTATTTCTCCTGCAATAGTTTGAGCACCCTATCAACATGTTTAACATAATCCTTCCAAAACCTACTGTAGATTAGTATATCATCAAAAAATACTAGCACAAATTTTCTAAGGAAGGGTTTGAAAATGGAATTCATCAACCCTTGAAATGTAGAAGGTGCATTGGTAAGGCCAAAAGGCATGACCAAAAATTCATAATGATGCTCATGAGTTCGAAATGCTGTTTTTAGAATATCTTCAGTCTTCATTCTAATTTGATGATATCTGAACGAAGATCCAACTTGGTAAAATAAATTGCTCCATGTAATTCATCCAATAATTCATCAATCACAGGAATGGGAAATTTATCTTTAATGGTGAGCTTATTGGGCTCCCTATAATCCGGACACATTCGCCATGATCCATCCTTCTTGTGTACCAATACTACAGGAGCAGAGAAAGAACTTTGACTAGGTTGAATTATACCCGCCTCTAACATTTCTTCAATCATACGTTCAATTTCGCTCTTTTGGAAGTAAGGATATCTATAAGGCCTGATGTTTGGAGGAACACTTCCTGGAATCAAATGAATAGCATGATCGTGATCACGAATAGGTGGGAGTCCTTTGGGAGTTTCAAACACCTTGGAATGATTGTCCAAGACTTGTTGGAGATCTGCAGAAATAGATGATTTTGATGTCGGAACTTCTAGTGAGCATAATTGTGCAATGATGCCTCGTTGTTATTTCTTTAGAAGCTTTGTCATGACATTAGAGCTTATTATCCTTCCCGGCTTCCCTTCAATACCACGTAATTCGACTTCCTTTCCTTCTGAAAAAAAATTCAAGAAAAGTTCTTGAAAATTAAAAGCTACCGTCCCCAAAGATTGTAACCATTGTACTCCTAGTACAACATCAACACCTCCCATAGGAATGGAAAGCATTTGACTAGTCAATACATATTCCCCCATGGTTAGCTTGATATTATGGCATTTTCGAGAGAAATTTATAGTTCCTCCATTTGCAACCATCACTTGACATTCTGGTGCTGGGTATAGGAAACAATTTAATTCCTTGGCTACCTTACAATGAATAAAATTATGGGTGCTACCTGAATCAATCAACACTATTACCTTTTCTTCTTGATTTGTCCTTGTATCTTGAGAGTTTGAGGAGTGGTAATTCCTGCCAGTGCATTACACGATATGGTCGGATTCATTTCTTCCTCTTCTAGGGTTGGTTCCTGGTGTATATCCTCTTCTTGTTCATTTTCTTCTTCCTCTTCACAATACATGTAAAATAATTTCTTCTCAGCACACTTATGACCTTTAGTGTATTTTCTATCACAACTGTAGCAAAGCCCTTTTGCTCTTTTTTCTTCCAATTGTTGTGGTGTCAACCTTGTAGGTTGTGGAAATCTAGACGTAGCAACACTTCCTTCTTTATAGAATTGGGTGGTAGGCTTCCTTGTCGCCATAATTTTACATTCAACTTTTCTTGCCAACCTGAATGCCTTCTCCAATGAATCAGGTTCCAAAACACGAACTTCATGTTGGATGTTATCCTTTAAAGTGCCTATGAAGAGATCAATCCCGTGTTCCTCTGGAATATCAGTTACCCTTATATTCAATTTTTGGAATTCCTCAATGTGCTGCCCCACTAAACCCTTTTGTTTGAGATTTATCAATTGGCTAAAGAAGGTGTTGCTCTTTGTATCCTCATAATATGCTATCATTTATTCCATAAAAATTGACCAAGTGACAATTTTTTTACGGGAGCAAAGCCATCGATACCATACAAATGTATTTTTTTCTAAATGTAAAGTTGCAATGTGTACCTTTTGTGTGTTTTGAACGTTATGGAGATCAAAATATTGCTCCATCTGTAGTATCCATGTTACAGGATCCTTTCCATCAAACTTCCTCATATCCATTTTTGGAATATGGTGGTTCTTTCCGCCAACATTAGAGTTTATGAAATCATGATTAACATTGATTTTGTTCTCATCATGAGGTTCTTCTACTATCTTTTCACCATTAGGAAACATTTCTTGTATCAACTTTGTCAAACCTTCGATGTATGTTTTTAGATCATTCTTCATGTTTTCCATGTTGTATTTCATGTCATCCATCTTAGCTTCCATGCCAGCTTCCATGCCATCCATCTTAGCTTCCACACCATCCATCTTAGCTTGCACGCCATCCATCTTAGCTTCCACGCCTTTCTTCAAAACTTCCATTTAATTTTTTGTTGCTCTTTGCGAGAGTGAAATTTGTTGCACTTGCTCTTGTAATTTTGATAGATCATGTTGCAATTCTTCATCTTCATGAGTCATAGTAGAGCCTTCTGAAGGCTTAATGGGTGTTGAATTATTTTTACGGGGCATCTTTTAGAACCCAATACCGATATCTATTCTACAATATGCCCTTGGAATCAATTCAAATTGATTCTTCAAACAAGACTTATGCAATTCGAAAAAAAAATACACACCTTTTTCTTGTTTTTGAGGAGCTCGATATTGAAATTGGATTTTATATTTTAGATTTCCGTAACTCAATATCTGAACAAATAATGCACACTCCTCTTAATTATCTATATTATCTTTTGAATACCACAAGCTCGACTCGATTGACTTTCCAAGACAAAGTTGTGTCCAATCTCCCACAATGACCTAATTATGGACTGGTTCAGTAGAGCGAACTTGTACGACTTGCCATGTGTCACTGTTTTGTCTTTTGTCTCTGAAATTGATAGCCAAGAAACTAAAGTCCGTGTACTTGCGACCACTTTTTACGACACTCCAATCCGATGCCCAGAGAGAGAGTTATTGAAATTTTCCCACGATCACCTCTTCGAGATGAAATTCAGGAGCCTGAAAAAGCACTACCTTCCACATATCATATCTCCAAAAATATTGTGAACCAAGCTCTGAAATTTTTTGATGAATTTCCCCAAAATTTCAGCTTCGCACCATACAAATTTAAGACTCTGAACCTTCGTAAAAAAAAAATTATAGCGAAAATGCCACGATGACGTGTTTGGAGCAGCGAAACCCTAGAATCCAAAGCTCTGATACCAAATGTTGTGTAACCAGCGCCAAAAATAGAAGAAAAGAGATCTCAACGCTTTAGAAATAAGCCACTTCGAGGGGGAAACCTCCAATACATTACATAAATGAACAATTCTTGGATGATACAATTTACAAAACCTCCTTTCTATATATAGGAGTCCATGGGGCCATAATGTAATCCTAGTGGGCCACAATGTAATCCTAGCCGACCTAACAATAATAATTTAAGGGCACAATAATAACAAAATGGGGGTTACAAGGGTACAATAATAACAATAAGGGGGTTACACTAACAACAATAAGGGACTATACTAGTCATATAGGGACCTAACATATTAATTCCCTTAAATACACGTAAACCCATATTTTATTAATTCCTTAATTATAAATTCCCAACCCATAATTTTATTTATAAACCATGGTTTAATTTCCTCACATGTTATATATTTTGGGCCCACTTATTAAACCCCGCCTATACATAAATTTCCACTTAGCCAAACCCCATTGGCTATATTGTATTAAAACCCAACCCATATAACATAAACCCTTTGTTTATATAACGAATCACATCAAATACCTCAGGCACCACACCATCAAATCCTGATAAACCGTCACATCCTCCCAACCGTCGGATCTTAACCTCTTAGACCTAAAGGCCCTTATCTCCTTTCGCACACTTCATAGCCCAATCGATAACACACCCTCGACCTTGTTATATCCGTGGTTTTCAAAGCTCTGCTCCTAGCTACGTGGCACCATTTTATTTGATCGCATTGATTTGAACTTTACCACTTAACACTTTTCACTCATGCGAAAAACACTGAGCTGTTTTCTCATGTTTGTTGCGCAAACCACCCTATCAATTGAAATTGGCCGCGCATTCAATGTAAACATTATTTTATAAAAAATGCATATATGTCGCCCTTTGTTAGCCCTTTACCACTTTTTGTTACAGTTTTGCACTGAAAGAGCATTTCCGACCATTTTTTAAGCAACCAGATCACTTAATCGACCTTTTTTCAAGCCTTTTTCACCAGAATTCAAGACCTTTGCTGATACAAGACATGGTAGAACCGAATTGAAGCGTTATAAAGACTATAAGCTTCAAAGAACCTATGTTGCTTCAGAAACCCTTCTGCGAAGAAAAATCTTCATTTTTCCCAGGTATTCCTCAAATAAAAGGCCTATTTCTTGATACAAAGAAAAAGTAATCATTAATTGAATCAAAACAGAAGCCTTTGCAGAGTAAAGGAAACCTTTTGTGCCTTTCAAACCTTTCATACAAACCCTAGGCTTCCTTTTGCAAAATTCTGAAGTCCTGAGATTAATTTTTTCACGGAAAGAACAATTTAATTAATTGAATCATTTAGAAGCCATCTGCAGACCTGAACAAAGCATTCTTTCCTTCCCAAATCCTTTTCTACAAACCCTGGACATATTTTCACAAAAATTCTGAGGCCTAAGAAAATTTTAATCACAGAGATTGATCATTTAAATAGTTTTATACCTTTGCAGACCATAGAAATACCCCTATTTCATCCTAAATCAGTCTACAAACTATAAATCATCTATCCAAGGTGCTCCTAAAGGCATAAATCAGTTTTTCTTGAGTCAAAAGATTAATCAATTGAAAAAATAAAATAAAATAATGGCTTCCAAAAGTATTTTATATGTTAATCCTCTACAACCCCCTATTGTAGATATAGAACATACTCCTTTAGCTGATAGAGAATTCAAGATTAATGAAAATGTCACAAAGTTTAACCTTCTTGAGCTCCACTGCTAGAGCCATGAAAAATCCATAGACCAAGCAGATGAGGTTTTCATCTGGGAATCCAATTTTCCAAAGTATGTATTCCCATAAAAATTCCAATGCCCAGAAGTGATTAAACTTTGTCAATATTGCTATTTCCCTGACCAGAGAGCCATAATAAACCCTGAAAAAAAAAATTGTTTACTATTTCTGCTGAGTCAATCAACCAAATGCTCTAGATCAAATATAGGCCAGATGAAACCCCTTTGTCCATTGAATCTCTTACACAACTATACTTGAATGTATACTTCCCCAAGAGGTTCTAGATATTCCAAACTTTCATGCCTTCCTTTGTATAAATTCCCAAGGTAAATCCTCCATACCCATCTGCAAAATTTTATGAAAGAACCATACATATCATTAGCACATTGTCTTTTATTCCTGGATATTTCATAGATGAGCACGTTGATGTTGCAGTACTAGGTTTTTTGTCTACCTTCACACCTAGTCAGCCTGCTACTACAATTTTCAATTTTTCCCAATACCTAGCGGATAATATTCATGAAAAGTTGGTCAAAATGCCTGAAGAAGGTGTTTTCAAATATTCATCAGTTCTATTTCACGTGTTTATGTACTTTCAGTATGATAAATTTTCCATAAACCTTCAGAAGCTTAATGTTGAAGGAAACCCACAGTCAATCATATTTTTGACTCCTTTAATAAGAAAAGATCCCACACAGTCCACCTTTATAGAGTTTATTTATTCATTCATTCATCCTGTGGTCAATATGCTGAACAACAGCATGTAGCCCATAATCAGTGAAGAGATTAAAAAGGTCCTGCAATTGTTAGAGCATAATAGAACAGGAGATTGGTACTTGTACCAAAACCATACAGAGATAAGGGTATATGGATCAAATATTATTCCATATAAACTTCCCAAATACCTCCCAATGAGGCTATTTTCCCTCGAGTATATAAGACAAATTCTTAATTCTGATTCAATCAATTTCTTAGCAGCTAAGAAGCAGACACATTTCAAAATAAAGAATCAGTTTGGCCCTTTCATTTGTAATGGCTGAGATGCAGGTCCAAAGGCTGAAAAGTACTTGTAGTAGTTCAAATTCAATAAGAGTTTTCTATGGTATTATGATCCTCTAGGATAAATAAGTAAACTGAGAGTTAAATGAAAACTAACTCCTTATGTGCATGAGAAGAAACCAGATATTGAGAAATACTCTAACCAGTCTAAATGGTTGGAGAGCATCTTGATTGATGCAGAGAAGCAAGGTGATACTAGTCAAACTTTGCAGACTCCATCCTAAGAAGATAAAAGCTCAAAGAGAATCAGAGAGGAAGGATCATAAACTACAGAGACTACAAATGAAACCAAATTTAAATTAATGTACTAGAATAAGCCTAAGTTCAATCCTGTTAATGAAGGAGTAGAAACAATAGAAGTGATTGATGCTGAAACAACAGAAAAGGAAAATGCACCTCATACAGTGATTGAAAAAATAAATCATCCTACAAATTCAAAAAATCATCTTATTTAGAAGCAACACAATGTTGAAGTATCTTCTTCTACCAAACCAGCAGAGCGGGAGATGAAAATTATGCATAAATACAAAGAGATAAAGATGAAAAAGGAAGCCTTGAAGACGGATACATGTAATCATTATTGGAAACAGACACCCAGTGACCAAAGCAGATTACTTTCTGCTTTTGGCTATAAGACTAGAAAAATGAAAATGACCTTCCTACAGCCTAAAGTAAATCATCCTAAATCATCTGCTGATTATAAAAAGACCTCATATGAAGTTCAAGTATATGATCTTCATCCTATTGATCAAATATAATTTCACAAACAAGCTGGTGAAATGCTTTACTCCACAATGAAAAATAAGGCTATGAGTGTACAGAAGCTTCAAAACACTCTTGAATACATCAAATATTAGCTCAAGTTGGAAAATGCATCCTCTCAAGCTAAGGACAACAGAATCAAATCACTGGAATATTTGGTTATTGAATTAGGATATGATCCTAGTAATGTCAAAGTTGCAGATAGAGCAGAAGACGTCCCAGTCACTGTCATCCCTGTAGTCACTACTATTGTACCTTTCACATTGGCAGAATAATTGGCTCCTACAGTCCCAATGGCTACAACACTTCCAGTCACCTCATCAACAACTTCAGCAATAGAGTCTTCAACAACAACAACACAGCCTACAAATGAAGCAAGTAAATTAGTAAAAGGTATGCAAGACATGTCTACTCAGACAAATGAAATTAACAGACTTTAAGAACAGTTTAAAAGTTTGGAAGATGAAAATAAACTTGCTAAAATAGTGCAAAAAAATGAAGAACAAAAGTCAAACAAGTTGAATGAGCAATTGAAGAAGTTAGAGAAAGATCTAACATTGAAAGAACCAATGACACAAGCCAAGCAGCAGCAATGGGCCAATATCATTGAATCTTCCAATGATATTTGGCCATCCATACAGGTCATCTATGAACATAAAGACTTAGTCAAAACAGCAAGAGAATCTATTCAGAAGATCAAAGAAGAGCTTGGTAAAAATCCTGAAGAGGCTATTGAAATCATTAAATTCCTTAATTCCAAAAATAGGCAAGAACTTGAAGAAATTAGAATTAATGATTAGAATTAATGAATAAACAAAAACCATCCTAGAAGTTATTAAGGTTATTTCTAAAAATAATTTGATGAGACAGCTAGAAGAGAAATGCCAAAATATGGAGGTTTCCATCACAAGGTTCATGATTAAGTTTGACACTCTGAGACAAGAAGGCCTTCCAAATCCATTAGTTATTCATGATAAACTAATGAAGTAGGATGAGTATAATAAAAAGGTGAGAGAAGTGGATAAGGAATATGCCAATAACTCAGCCATGCAAGGTATTCCCACAAGAAAGGTACTTTACAAGAATTTTGAGAATTTGTTTTACCTGCAACATGAAGTGAAACAATTATTTGTCAACAAGCCTACATTCTCAAAATACATGAAGGATGATGAAATATTCAGGAGGATGGTGAAAATCAAGTTACCAGAGGCTGAACTATGGGAGAAATACACTAATTTACTATGAAGATCAAAATAGTCAAACAGGGCAGTCAAATGAGGAAAATATTAGTCAATAAAAGATAAAATATAGTATGTTGTTTTACTATTACAGTTTACAGTAAAGAAAAACAGTCAAAAGGTTAAAGAATATCAGAGTAAATATTATCAGTTTACAGTCAGAGTTAAATTCAAGACAGAAATTACAAAGTAGAGATGAAAACTTCCAGCATAAAGGACACTCTGTTGCCTAACTGCAACCTTCGTTGAGCAACAAACAACGACAAATCAGCATACAAATATCAACAATTAAACAACAAATCAATAAAATCAGGGGCAACTTGCATTAGTTATATAGTTTTCTCTATCTTCTTGCATGAAGATATTTCTTTTTCCTTGAATAATTCCTAAGTTGTTTTAGGATATTTTGTAAGATTTTTTTTATAAATACTTCTCATTTTGAGGTATTGAGTGTGGATGAACTGTTGAACATTTATATAGTTGTACTATTTTGGAAACTAAGGGTGATTGTACCAATTTCAAGTTAGAATACTGGATTAAAGAAATAAAGAGATTATATTAAATGATTCATGTGTTGGGCCATTACAGTGAATTAATTTTTACTTTTTCAATTGTTTCTTTCTGAAGTTTTCACATGCTCATATGTTTGCTTAATCTAAATGATATAACTGGAATGTTATTACAGAATATGTTTAATTACACTCTGCCTTGAACTGTTTATCATTTATATGTTTTTATTCTGATATCTAGATTAGGGAATTCTTAATTGCTCCCTTATTTTGATTGACCTTTATCTTTTCACTCATTATCCTGATTTGAGATCCCTTAATTTCTCTCTTACCCCGATTAAAACTATTTTCACTATCAGCCTAAGGATTTGAAGTGACCAAACTATCTTTCCCTATGAATACTTCCCTTTAGAACCTTGATCCTGATTCTGCTGCTTGACACTTTGACTCCATTATCCCAATGGAATACAGACCTACATCTATCCATCTGAGTAAGCGATTTCACCACCAAACAAAATCCAAAATCAAATCCCAAGTAATCCTACATAACTAGCCTAAAATCAAATACAATCAACAAATATAAACAATATAGAAAGAGCCCTCTCTGAGCATTAGGAAGGCTATATCCTAAGGCTTAAAAGTAGGTTTGTGTTTACCTCTAATATTCTTTAAACCAGAAAATAATAACAACCCTTGAGAATTATTGGAGTGATAACACATTGATTTCAATGTAGATGTTCATTTCTAATTATAATTCAGATTGCTTGCACTAGATGCATTGATTTCAGTGTAGATGATTTCTAATCCTAGTTGATTTCTTGCACTAAATGCATTGATTTCAGTGTAGATGGTGATTTATAATCCGATTTGATTGGTTGTACTAAATGCATTGATTTCAATGTAGATGTTGGTTTCTTATCCTATTTTTTTACTTGAACTAGATGCATTGATTTGAGTGTAAATGTTGATTTCTAATCCTATTTGATTACTTGCATTAGATGCATTGATTTCAGTGTAGAAGTTGTTTTATAATCTTATTTTATTGATTTCATTAAATTCATTGATTTCAGTGTAGATGTTGATTTCTTATTTGATGTAATTGGATGTATGATGGAACATTAATTTTAAAGTGATTGGATTAACAATGTGCATTGATTTTAGTGTAGATGTTGATTTCTGATTTGATGTAATTGGATGTGTGATGGTACATTAATTTTAAAGTCATTGGATTAACAATGTGCATTGATTTCAGTGTAAGCACAAAAAAATTATTGACAATGTACATTGATTTTTGTGCTATAGTAATTAAACCTATTAATATTGGAGAGCAAGAGAGACAATGTATGTTTTTTACTACAACAACTCGAGCTAAATATTTAAATGGTTCACGATATGAAAAGATGACAAATATAACAAGGGTGAAAATAAGAACAATAGAAGAAAATAGTTTGAGATTGATCACAATGAAGAATATTTGTAATTGAAAACATTCTTATTATTCACATTTTCTATTATTCAACACTATTATTGTCACTTTGCATTCAAAATTTGTATTTCATCTTTTTTCATCATTAAATTTGTTAACAATATTTATCATCTCAACGAACTGAGGTAAGTAAGAAAATTTAAAGTAAAATGACGAGGTTAATATTAGACATATTTAGCATATGTAAAATTATTATATTAATATTAGATATATTTACATATTATTGATTAAAATTTTCATATCTTCGATAGATTTTCCTTGGCCACACACGACTGAAAACAACCTAGATCCATCTTAACTCTAGATCTATCAAGCACAGAGAGTGATCAAATTTCTCGAGGTGCAAACCTTTCCTCAAGTTTTGCACTCAAAAAATAGGTTTGCACCTCGAGATATTTGATCCATCTTGGCACTTGATAGATACGAAGTTAAGATGGATCTAGGCTGGTGATAATTAAATATAGATATAACACATATGATATCTTCATATATGAAAACAATAAATTGGATGATTTTCCTTCATATAAATACCTTGGAGTCGATATCCATCACAAGATTAACTAGAATTATAACACTGAGAAAAGGATGAATGGAGGATGGAAACATTATTATGGACTTGAAATAACTGTAAATCAATATAGTCTTGGGTATGAGATTTGAAAATAAAAATCCTACTTGATACTCATGTTGCTCATATAATTTTATATGGATGTGAGGTTTGGGGATGAAATCTCTCTGGGGAGTCATGGAGGAAATCATAATAGATATAAAGTGTTTTATAACATATAATCTCAAAATTAAAGGAAATATACCTTATCCTATCCTCCTCATCAAAGACAAAATCCCCCCCATTGAAATAATGGTTGTTGGGCCACTAATTTGTATTATTATTATCACTTATTAACATCCATTTCATCCATTTATAATGTTATTTTATCACAATATTTATCATAATTTATTATATAATTCCATTTCATAACTATTTATGCTCTCTTGGATAAGTAATACTTGTTCTCTTTTATTTTAATAAATTAATGATTATTATCCATGTTTCTTCCAATGCTGTTTTATTAATGAATTCATTATAACATCACTCAATATTTTAGCCTCCAATATCTCTTCCAGATTGCAGATTTGATCTTCAGATGATAACTAAATATTCCAACTCATAAATTCGTTGGAATAACAAGAGACAGTTTTGCATTGAATGTTTCGGGCAAACGTAGATGAATCCTGAAAATCCGAAAAAAGGGTTTTGTGCAGAATAGACCAATTTTTTTTTCTAATGGGCATTTTCCCAAAATTTGGTCTTCATTGAGAGAAACACAAGGTTCT
Source organism: Pinus albicaulis (assembly GCA_034641835.2). Taxonomy (NCBI): domain Eukaryota; kingdom Viridiplantae; phylum Streptophyta; class Pinopsida; order Pinales; family Pinaceae; genus Pinus; species Pinus albicaulis. The sequence goes on from CM076576.1 coordinate 120,952,766, forward strand.
TCGAAGGACAGATTTGCAGATTTTTTGTTGTGGCCATTTTCCAAATTGCCCCAATTGTAATTGCCAGATTCGACTTTTGTCAGCTGAATCATGATGGAAAGACCTTTCAGATCTCATCTTGGTTATTGATGTTTTGTAATCAGTTTTATTTCCCCTTTTTTATTTATATAATTAAAATGGCACAAACTAGAGAGAACGGGGAGGATAGAACACATAGGAGACAACGCATAGAGGGTTGGCTACGCAAGGAATGGAGCTGTGTAACATAACATTATTTGATCAAGTTAATGCAAGTTAATTTCCTGTTAATTTTGTAATTTGTGAGCATATCGCAGCCTTGATCAGAGAGTTGGGCCCACTCTCTGATCAGGAGCTACGTCTTTCCTGTGTATTTTTATTTATATTTCCTGTTTTTTATAATTTGCAATTGTTGTGATAGTAGACATATTTGTTGATACACTTATTATTGTGAATGCATTGTAAGTTTTACGATTTATTAGTGCTATCTCTTTATTTTTGTTACAGTGATTTTTGATTTGTTCAATTATCGAATCCATGATTGATATCAGAATTTTGCTATTGTATCTGCACATACTGTGCGCGTTAGCTTTGCAATAACCAACGCACTCGAATTGATAATTAATGTGGGAAAGGGTTTGAATATTCATTCACACTTGGACACCGAAATTTTGGTGTCGTTGCCTTGATATATTGATATATTGAAATCCATTCATTGCATTGATTTGATTTTCAGATTAGACAAGCATTGATATAGTATAAATTTGCTTACAAAATTTTAGCAAAATCTAGTTTGTAATGAAGTTTGTATTTGCTTGTATCATACTTTGTTGCAACTTCATATACATACAATTGAAAGTATATATGAAAAATATTTTAAGGAAGCATTTGAGGAAGAAACCTTCTCTTCCATCAATATCATGCGCTGGGGTGAGAATTTTGATTATTGTATTACAACCTGGTTAATACTGAGGCATTGAGCTGTATAAGGACATTCAACATGTTAAGTTTGGGGGAGATGTTGGGCCACTAATTTGTATTATTATTATCACTTCTTAAAATCCATTTCATCCATTTCTAATGTTCTTTTATCACATTATTTATCATAATTTATTATATAATTCCATTTTATAATTATTTATGCTCTCTTGGATAAGTAATACCTGTTCTCCTTTATTTTAATAAATTAATGATTATTATGCATATCTTTTCCAATGATGGTTTATTAATGAATTCATTATAACATCACTCACTATTTTAGCCTCCAAGATCTCTTCCAGATTGCAGATTTGATCTTCAACTGATAATTAAATATTCCAACTCAGAAATTTGATGGAATAACAAGAGACATTTTTAAGTTGAACGTTTTGGGAAAACTAAGATGAATCCTAAAAATCTGAAACATGGGTTTTGTGAAAAACAGACCAAATTAGTTTTCTCTTGAGGATTTTTCCCAAATTCGGTCTTCATTGAGAGAAACGCAAGGTTCTTCGAAGGCCAGATTTGTAGATTTTCTGTTGTGGACGTTTTCCAAATTGCCCCAATTGTAATTGCCAGATTTGACTTGTGCTAGCTGAATCATGATGGAAAGATCTTTCAGATCCCATCTTGGTTATTGATATTTTTTAATCATTTTTATTTCCCCTTTGTTGTTTGTATATTTAAAATGGCACAAATCAGAGAGAACGAGGAGGATAGAACGCATAGGAGACAATGCATATAGGGTTGGCTACGCAAGGAATGGAGCTGTGTAACATAACATTATTTTATCAAGTTAATGAAAGTTAATTTCCTATTATTTTTGTAAATTGTGAGCATATCGCAGCCATAATCAGATAGTCGGGCCCACTCTCCAATCAGGTGATGCGTCTTTCCTGTGTATTACTATTTCTATTTCTTGTTTTGTATAATTTGCAATTGCTGTGATAGTAGACGTATTTGCTAATACTCTTATTGTTTTGAATGCATTGTAAGCTTTATGATTTATTACTGTTATCTCTTTATTGTTGTTACAGTGATTGTTGTGGAGCGATAAAAAGGTGTCTTTGTAACTTCTAATTACCTCACATTAATTGTCAACCCAGGGACGACTTTTTGTTTCAAGAGTGTACTCAGTCTGAGGCGGTTATTTACTCAAGAGTAATGTTTGTGAAGATGTAGTATAGAAATACAAATGCAGAAATAATAAATGCTTGAAAAGAAATCTGCTTGAAAATAAATCTAATTACAAATGACAGAAATGTAAAGACTACACTACAGCAACCTTGCTAGACATCGATTAGGGACGCAGTAGTAATAACTCTTTCTCCTAGAAATCGATGTGAGATGACCAAATCTGGGGACCTGGAATGATTAGCTCTGCCCTCTACAGTTTAGAGATCTCAAAGCGAGTGAAAACAACTCAAAGGAAATGAAATCTAAAACGGAAACTGGAAAGGAACAACAATCTAAAAGCAATGAACAAGAATTGAATAGCAGCATAAAATAAACAGTGAATTCAATTCATAACCAAGCAAACTAGGTTTCTACTCTTTAATTCTGTCGACAGCCACGCAACAATCAACTATCGTAATTCATAAACAAAAGGAATAACAACTCGAATTAGATACAGAAAAACAACATTTTATAACAATTGAATCATGAATCATGCTTCTTGTAAAGAATGGAATAACAATGACTCTGTATTTGATCCAAATTAGCAATAACTCAATAAATAAACGAACTTCACACAACAGAAATAAACTAATAGAAATACAAACAGCAGATCGCTCCACCAGGGCCGGGCCCTCAACCACCGGTGAAGCGTTGCTGTGCTTTACCCCAGCGCTTGAGAAATGGAACAACAGTGAACTCTTTTATTAATCAGGCATTAATAATGTTTACAAACAGCTCACACTCTCTTAACAAGAGCCGATGCACAATTCTGCAAATTACAATAAGAAAAGTCTCTCCCTCCTCCATACACAATACATGTTCTCCTTTTATAATCAGAAGGAGGAGAAATTGAATAGTAAATACAATCTCCCATAACAATATTGGATTTCTTCCAACCAATTGATCAACAAGAAAATAGATTTACATCCATCTTTCAACAACAGCAAGTCGAATTTGGCTTTTTAGCTGAGATTTGGAGGACGACCGCAACAACAGAACTGAGAAAATCGTGTTTAAAGAACTCTGCGAATCTCTCAACAAAGGCCAAATTTGGGCAAACCGTTCCTTCTTAAAGTTAATTGGGTCCGTTCTGGACAAAACCCATGTTCCGGATTTTCCCGATTCCTCTTCATTTGCTCAGAATCTCAACCGCAAAACTGTCACTTCTTATTCCAGCGCATTTCTGAGTTGGCACTTTTAATGATCAAATCTTCAATCTGGAAATTATCTTGGAGGCTAAAAATGGTGAATAATGTTATAACCACCTTATTAAAACCATCATTGATAAAATAATTCATAATCATCAATTTATTAGAAATAAAGGAAGATAAATAATATTCATCCATAAGAGCATAAATCATTTATAAAATGGATTTAAATAATAAATTATAATAAATGGCGTGATGAAGAATGGTAGAAATGGGTGGAATAAGCGTTCACAAGTGATAATAATAATGGCATATTAACGGCCCAACATACCCCCACACTCAATATGTTGCATGTCCTCATGCAACGAAAACTGAATATATTGCATGTCCTCATGCAACCCAAAGACAAAAACTCATGTGTTAACCAAGCAATAAAAAATATGTTCATCTCAGCTCATGAAATGGATAGAAAAAATGAATTCTTCCTTAATTAATGAATATTCACTTTTAGTAATCTTGATGAAGGCATAACAATTTTTACATTGACATTCAACTATATGTATGAAGTTGCAACAAAATATGATATAGATAACAGCAAACTTCATTAACCATTTTCTCAAAAACTACAAACCAGATTTTGTTGAAATTTGGCAAGTAAATTTATAATATATGAATGTCTTTATGATCCAAAAATCAGACTGTTTTGATGCATGGATCATGAGATATAAAGAAAATGACTGTAGCTGAGAGTACATGATTTCCGAAATTTTATGAACCAGTGTTTCTTGAAATTGTCTGGGTTTGTATTAATGATACGTCTGTTTTTTCCAAAAATCACAAGAATTGAGTTCATATTATGGAAATCAATTTCTGCATTGTGTAAAAATGAAATTGTATGCCTTAAATGAGAAAGAAAATTGAAAACATCCATCATGCATAGCAATTCCTCCCCCTCTCTGAAGAATTAGCATGCCCTCATGCAATGCTAGAAAACAAATAGAGGTGGTTGCTACCATCTGTTGAATTCTATGCTTGGTGTAAAACAACATGGAATAATGGAGGTGGTGAGAGTAAATAAGAATAGCAATGGATGATAAAGAAGATGAATAACATGGTCATAAGAAAGAAATGAATTAAAGGAACACTCCCCCATACTCGAAAATGATATGCTGCTGAAAAAGGGAAAGTGGTAAAGATGTGGAATGAAGGATGATAAATAATGCTCAAAATGGATTTTCATGAAATTCTCCTAAATTCGTAATAAATCAGAAAATTATGCTATTTTACCTCAAGTTTTACCTCAAAAAATGTGGAATGACATATATGCACTGGCAGTTGTTGAAGCTGATGTAGGCAGAGTTGGTGCTGAAAGTGATGCAAAAGGTGGAATCCAGGTAAGCACATCATGTCTGAAGAATTGTTCACGTTCGCGAGCCTCTTCTGTTAAGTGCAATAGTGTGGTCATGCTATGAATAGAATTCTGTCCATACTTGTTGTTTTCCTGCAACAAAGCACTATTTGGCATACAATGTTCTTGAATCCATAGTGTTAGGTTTGAATAGCAACAGATAAGATGCATGCAAAACTTTCAGTCAGAAAAACTTTTGTCAAATCAACAAGTTATGGCAGAGTGTAGTAATCATATCGCATGCTATCCCATAATGCATACATTCCCCCTCCAATTGGAAAAGGAATTCCATGACCATAAAGCATATGAGAGGTGTTGTGCTGATGGCAAGGCAAGGGAATGAACAATACAGTGGTAAATGAAACAGAGTACACATATCAATGATAGGACAACGAGAGTTATGATTATAATGAGAGCAGAGTGTGTAAAGATAGTTATGAATAAGAGATAGGACACTTTGAATTGATGATAGGTGATGAAAAAGAAGAAAAGACAACAATATACCAAAAGATGCTTTCTTGAAAGTGGTATGCTAAAATTTTAAAAATGATGCGATTGATCATTAAAACAATTTCTCATGCATAAAGGTTCAAAATAGGGAAAAAAGTAAGGAAATAACTTCTCTGATAAAAAGAAAAAATAAGAAAAGGGTATTATAGTAATAATTGACGATAAGATATAACTTCAATACCATAAGCAGAGCCTCTGCTGCTAGCAGGCGTCCATAGCCTCGGCAGGGTTGCTTTTTAACCCATATGAGTCAGGATCCTCGATTTATAAATGGAGAGTTACAGTGTTGTTCTACAGAAGAGATCAATGTGCTGGCGTGGTAACCAGATAACCACACTGCCATTCACTGGGATGTAGTAAAAGTGATCAGGCCGGCTCGTGATGAGACCTCCTGTTCCAAGGATAATTTGACTATCCAATGGATCATAACCCTGGTGTGGTGGCCATAATGGGAATGTCACTTTCTTACAACCTTATGAACATGGTAGGCTGGCTCGTAATGAGACCCCCCATCCTCCATCTGTGAACAAAATTTTGTTGTTATTACACAATTTTATGATAAAAAGAGGGAGGCTCAGTACTCCTTAAGAGCAGGGATGGTGGAAGAAGTTGAACATGTCAACAAAAAAATATACCCATAATCTCATTTATTACAGACAGAGAAGATTATAACCAGGAAGGGTGGAACCGGCATGGTATTAAGATGATCAATCAATATCATGTTCAACAGAAAACAATGCAGTAAAGTAGTATATAAATAATTGTGTCCCTTTTGAAAATAATCTATCATCAAGGAGTTGTCATGTTAAAGATCATAACATGAATGATATTAACTTGCTTCAATAGAATCCATAATTCTTGTCCTCATAAAAGTAGTGTACTTCATGCCATGAAAGGGAATCAGTAAAATGTGGTTGAGATGAACTAGGAATAATCCCACAAGAGGAAGAAAAGGTTGCTCCCAAAGTGTTGCTTCTTTGAAGGAACAGCAAAAACACTCAAAAAAAGTGTTGTTCCTTGTAGGGAACAACAAAGGAAATGCACAAAAAAAAAACAAAAATACACACAAAAAAAGTGTGAAAATGCAAATGTCGTTCCTTTGGAAAAAGGAACAGCAAAAACTAAAAGTGCCGTTCCTTTAGAAAAGGAACAGCAAAAACGCAAGTGCCGTTCCTTTGGAAAAGGAACAGCAAAATGGACAGTCATACAATGCAAACACGCAAAAAAAACAAATTAGCTGTTCACGGCATTGATGCTGAGGATGAGTTACACTTTGAATGAAGCAACACCTGAAACACAAAATATAAGAGAAATTAGCAAAAAAAACAACAAAAACAGTATGTAAATAAATAAATTAAGTTACAACAGCTATGATGTTATGTCAAAAAAAATGATCTCTTTGAAAAATGTTTTGGCAGTAGTGATAAGACATGAATCTTCAAATTGAAATCAATTCTTCATTTCTTATATTACGAATCCGTTGGGTAATGAGTTAGATGAAATTCCTTTGTTTCATAAAATTTCTTTCAAAAATCACTCGTCCATAAATTGACCTTCTTTATTTTCCCAAGACCTGCAAAAAACGAGTGTCTACCTGCAAGAAAACATTAAATCATGGAGAAAGAGAGGTGCGCGGGCTCCCCTAATCCAAGAATTATACAAAAAACTAACAAGTAGTTACTCTGTAAAACAAATCCACGGAGAAAATAACAAAGTAAAATTTATTTGTTACCTGCGGGAGAGCAGTGGCCAATCATGCTAACCTGCAGTGTTTTAGTCACAACTTCTTTGTTTTTCGTCCAAATTGAGTGATTCCAAAGCCAAATGAGAGCTAATTCAAAGGTTAATCTCCAATAGCAATAGGTTTTAAAAATTCAATGATATGATATGTCAATTTTACTTAGAACAACCTGCATAACATAGTCATTTTCGCTTACCCCACTTAGAACAACAGTGAATGTTTTAAGCATAGATTCTTCGTTTGATGTCGGATTCGAATGATTCAAATTGGAAATGAAAGTAGATTCATTTATTTATCTCCAATAAAAACAGGTTTTGAAGAAAAGAAGAATTGATAGGTGAAATACTGTAAGGAACATCCGGAAAAACAGAGTTTTAAGGGTGCTGATTTACGATAGACAGTCAGTATTTTGATCATAACTTCCCCATACGATATCTAAAATGAGTGATTCCAATTGAATTGGAAACTAGATTCATAGGGAAATCTACCATAGAAACAGGTTTTAAAAATATGGTCATTTAGGCCTCCAAAAACTGATTGTCCCAACTCTGTTCCTGAGCTGCCCGCTAGACATCCAGTCAATGTTTTGGTTCTAACTTTTTCGTTTCAAATCCAAATTGACTGATTCAAATTGGGTTAGAAAGTAGACATCAAGGGATATCTAGGGTAGAAACAGGTTTTAAAAATATGGTCATTTAGGCCTCCAAAAACTGACTGTCCCAACTCTGTTCCTGAGCTGCCCGCTAGACATCCGGTCAATGTTTTGGTTCTAACTTTTCGTTTCAAATCCAAATTGACTAATTCAAATTGGGTTAGAAAGTAGACATCAAGGGCTATCTAGGGTAGAAACAGGTTTTAAAAATATTCATTTTTGGTCCCTCAAAACATGACTGTCCCGACTGTTTTTCCAGAAAGTTCATCAAGCCCGCAAGCCAAAAAAATGATATTCAAGCATTTTTTCAAATTGGTGATAAAAAATGAATATGAGTGTTTTTAGAGCTATTGTTTCCATTATAAGTCATATACATACACAAATGAATTAAAAAATTATCACCAATATTGATTTGCATAGCACGTTGCAAAAAAAAAAAAACTAGTTTTACATAAAAAACAAAATGCATTTATTTATTCCCTTATTTATTTTATGTTTTATACTAACCTATTTTGATTTGAAAAATGAATATGACTACGTATATGAGTACTTCCAGTGGAGCCATTTTCGAAATAAGGCTTCATGTATACATATACCCAAATTTGAAAAATGCATATTAATGAAAATTAGGGTATGAGAAGCCAACTTCCCTTGAAAAAATGGTATCAAAAATTGTTGAAGCATAGAGTGATGATGCAAACACGTGATGGAGTGAAACCAATCTTCAATATATCCGTTACTTTCTTGATTTCCCATCATACCATGAAGTGCTTGAGCTTTTAAAATGGTTTGTTGGTGCAACCTAGAAGAAACCTCATTTGCTTCCATAACTTCTACAATTTTTGAATTTGAAACATTCTGAATCTCATTGTAAGTTTTCTCTAATGCCGCATGTGAGATAGAATGGGTGGGAAGGGTGGGTAAATTTGGCAGTTCAACACTGTAAGTATGTTGTACTGGTTTATTGCGGTGAGGGTGTGGAATTAGTTGAGCAGGAAATTCAAAAGTAAAAATGTTGGACAGTTTCTTACCATAACAGAAGATGTCCTTCATGTGTTCCTTCAAAGCTCCTTCTTCCAATGTTCCTGTCAATTAGTTAGTGAAATGGGTGGTGCTTACAACACCACTTGAATGAAATCATGTAATTCATTTTTCAAAATTTCTATTTTTTCCCTAGTCATTCACACAAAAATTCAAACATCTATTTCTACCCAACAAAGCAACAACAAATCTGTTAGGAAAGCGGACAGTGGAGCAGGGCTTTTACATGCTCCGCACGTAGGTTCTTACCTTCCGTTTTTAAGATCCAACTCTTCCCTAGTAGGCATTCATCAGATTCACACTACTCTTTAGAAATGGCTACACTCTCCCCGGCAACGGCGCCAAAATATGGAGCGATAAAAAGGTGTCTTTGTAACTCCTAATTACCTCACATTAATTGTCAACCCAGGGACGACTTTTTGTTTCAAGAGTGTACTCAGTCTGAGGCGGCTATTTACTCACGAGTAATGTTTGTGAAGATGTAGTATAGAAATACAAATGCAGAAATAATAAATGCTTGAAAAGAAATCTGCTTGAAAAGAAATCTAATTACAAATGACAGAAATGTAAAGTCTACACTATAGCAACCTTGCTAGACATCGATTAGGGATGCAGTAGTAATAAATCTTTCCCCTAGAAATCGATGTGAGATGACCAAATCTGGGGACCTGGAATGATTAGCTCTGCCCTCTACAGTTTATAGATCTCAAAGCAAGTGAAAACAACTCAAAGGAAATGAAATCTAAAACGCAAACTGGAAAGGAACAACAATCTAAAAGCAATGAACAGGAATTGAATAACAGCGTAAAATAAACAGTGAATTCAATTCATAACCAAGAAAACTAGATTTCTACTCTTTAATCTTGTCGACAACCACGCAACAATCAACTATCGTAATTCATAAACAAAAGGAACAACAACTGGAATTAGATACAGAAAAACAACATTTTATAACAATTGAATCATGAATCATGCTTCTTGTAAAGAATGGAATAACAATGACTCTGTATTTGATCCAATTAGCAATAACTCAATTCTTTAATTGTAATAAACGGACTTCACACAACAGAAATAAACTAATAGAAATACAAACAGCAGATCGCTCCACCAGGGCCGGGCCCTCAACCACCGGTGAAGCGTTGCTGTGCTTTACTCCAGCGCTTGAGAAATGGAACAACAATGAACTCTTTTATTAATCAAGCATTAATAATGTTTACAAAAAGCTCACACTCTCTTAACAAGAGCCGATGCACAATTCTACAAATTACAATAAGAAAAGTCTCTCCATCCCCTCATACACAATACATGCTTCTCCTTTTATAATCAGAAGGTGGAGAAATTAAATAGCAAATAGGATCTCTAATAATAATATTGAATTTCTTCCAACCAATTGATCAAGAATAAAATAGATTTACATCCCTCTTTCAACAACAGCAAGTCGAATTTGGCTTTGTAGCTGAGATTTGGAGGACGGCCGCAACCACAGATCTGAGAAAATCGTGCTCAAAGAACTCTGCGAATCTCTCAACACAGGCCGAATTTGGGCAAACCATTCTTTTCTAAAGTTAATTGGGTCCGTTCTGGACAAAACCCATGTTCCGGATTTTCCAGATTCGTCTTCATTTGCTCAGAATCTCAACCGAAAAACTGTCACTCCTTATTCCAACGCATTTCTGAGTTGGCACTTTTAATGATCAAATCTTCAATCTGGAAATTACTTTGGAGGCTAAAAATGGTGAATAATGTTATAACCAACTTATTAAAACCATCATTGATAAAATAATTCATAATCATCAATTTATTAGAAATAAAGGAGAATAAATAACATTCATTCATAGAAGCATAGATCATCATAAAATGGATTTAAATAATAAATTATAATAAATGACATGATGAAGAATGGTAGAAATGGGTGGAATAAGTGTTCAAAAGTGATAATAATAATGGCATATTAACGGCCCAACAAAACTCATCCAAAACACGCTATGAAATACACCCAAAATCCACACTGAAGCTCATCCAAAAGATTCACACTGAACCTCAGAGATGACCGAAAATTTGTGTGCAAATGATTCGCATAACATGTGTATATATAGGAATAGGTTCACAGACTTTAGGCCGACCATCTTATTACTTGTAGGACGACTAGTCATGCTGTTGGAAGGCCTACATTAACACATCATATAAGCTTATATTTCAGCGTAGATTAGGGCTGTCATAAGATATTCTTCCACGAATTCTTTGACAAGGTCTTGGAGCATTCTCTAGACTAGATTCTTCATTCATATGACACCTAATTATATTATACCTAGAAGAAAAAAACCCTAATAGACATCAAGAAAAATTCTATTAACCTATAATAAAATCTTGCTCATGAAACCCATGAAGCAAGTACATCAAAATACATTTTATTATCTTTGTCTTCTTCTTTACATAAATACATAATTACATAGTCAATATGAAGACCAATCCTAGTTACACTTTTCAACACTCCCTCTTTAAGAGGGAGGTGTTCATACATGTACATGGTCACTTTCAAATTGAAGAATCTCATAAGAAGAATTCGATTGGTAATCATGTCTGTGTAGCATCATATCAACCATCATTGTCTTAGTGTGAGGCCTTAACTAACAACCCCATCTCTCAACGAGACAATGGCCTACAATGTTGGCGAGACACATGACTTATGGACACCATAGTCATTGTCTCTCCAAGGCACATACTCCACCTAGGTGTTCCCAGAGTATGACCTTCTTGAAATATTATTCTCTTGGGTAGCCAACCCTCAAAGAATATAGGTCCTCGACTACTCTTATATTGAATGCCCCATCTCATTCTCAAAGAGTATCGAATGCCAAATGATTACCCAATCCTCCATTCTGTCTTCTAGGTGAAGACCATAATGGTGTGTGTATCCATTCTCTCCACATGGCCTTCACTAAGACTTATGGCTATTAGTCCTGGTCTAGTGCATGACACATGTATTAGAGAATCACATACATCACTCCCTCTCAACTCAGGAAGGACATACTTCAAGTTTATTCCAAGTAAGAAACTTACTGTTTCGGGGATTTAACACCCTAGAGGTTGGTTGGGATTCAACCTCCACAGAGCAGGGGCGTACTACTTAACAGAGACTCACACGATCATGCACAGTCATAAAAACGAAATCGAGTAGAACGAGAGGTTTACCCGTTGGTCCTACTTTTGAAGTAGATCCACGTGGAGTTCAAACTCCCTGCAACCGTCCTTCCTCTTTCACCTGAAATACAAGAAGAAACCAGCACAAAGGACAAGTTGTACGGTATATTTCTACTCTATATGTTAGTGAGATTCATATAAAACATTAAATAAATCATCATGAATGCTTGTATAACAAATATTCTTCATACATTAAAGCATACACTAACACGTTTATTTCGGGAACAGCATGATACTTCTGTATTATAAAAATAGTACGTACAAAAGTAAGTGGAGAGATCACCTGATCCTTCCAAGGCCTTCGCAGACCGTCGTCCGCATCCGTCCGGCCCTTGCCTCGCTAAGACTCCTTCCAAATGAGTGCATACGAGATAACATATAAAGGGATGTGTATCTCAAGGAAACAAGGGTTTCCTGAAATGAACTGGGAAAGTGCAGGAGGCACGGGGAATCAGACTTGGATAGGAAACCAACAGAGTATAATAATAATAATTCTCTCTCTCCCTTAGGCCATACATATGAGGTATTTTTATAGTCCTTCTAAGTAGTTTCAGCAGTTGGAAACAGTTGGCCACGGGCTGGGGTAGTTGAACTACCTGAGTAACCATCAACCCAGCGCGAAATTAGGGATTTTTATATATTTTTTAATCATTAAAATGGCATACGTGAAAAATTCTAGCTGTACTCGCGTATACACGCGGAAAAACACGGGCATAGTCGGGTATGAAGGATTTTCCACTGTTTTTAAGTGAATTTGTCCAAGTCTGTAGGAATGGGTGCCCATAAAGCCATGTAGCAATCATGAATCATGTCAAGGTGAGAAATGATGCTATAACAGATGCCCCCTAATATATGAGGTCAGAAGGGGTACATGATGGCCGAAATGTATTATGCACATAGAAAAAACTTCGCAAGGACAAGAGAGGACTTCACCAGATTTCAGCCTGCCAAAAACCAATGAAAGAAACCAGAGAGTCAACCCATGCTGAGGCGGGCATACCCATGCTCAGTCAAAAATACATCATATATATAGAAAGTACTGAATAGATCCAACATGTATACAAGTATAACTGAACTGAAAATACATAGTGAATCATCTTAGCAGGGCCCGGAAAGACAAGTCTGTATCAATGTCCAAGTATCACATATAGAAAGCTGATCAAAGATAGTGCAACTGGATGTCTGATCAAGTAACTGAATCTCCAAGTACCGAATCATAAGAGGCGGATCAAACGGTACAATCACGCAACTCGGGGATCAACATATAAGATGCTGCTGTGCTGAACTGCAACATATAAGGGTGGACGGCAACAATGGCAGAAACTGAGAGAACTGTCAACAGTGAACCGAGAAATGCTGATGCAACCCGAGGTCTTCACCGATCACAACGGCACAATTCTACACACTGGGAATAAATGAGTTGAAGTCGACCATGTGAGAAATCGTTGGATTACCGGGCAATGATGTTTCCCGTTAACCAACGTGAGACAACCCACCGATAATGATAATGAGTGTCAAAGTGCCCCAGTACAATCTAACAAGTGTGAATGAATGCGTTGAAGTCGAACACTTGAAAGAATCTACCAATCAGGAGGCAATGATGAATCCCCACTGTCGATAGCGAAGAGTCTGCCACTGATGACTGCAAACCCTAAGGTACTGACAAAAAGACTCTAGATCTTGTTCCCAGAGCAATGAGTCGGAGTCGATGGGAAAAGATCTGCTGGAAGGAAGGCATTAAGGCATCCCACATCAGTCCAGCGCGAGTGTAACCCGCAGGCCAAGATTTGGAAGGAATCGGACGAAGTAGAGTGATGGAACCAAAACCGAAGTACGTTTTCGACGTGCACAAGATGAAGCTAGCGCACGGAAGAAACCCTCTGAACCAACCAATAATGAAAGCTGACACAGAGGCGAGAAATCCACCGATAGGGTCAAATGGAAATCCAAGTACTGCACGAATCCCAAGTGTGATAATGTGTGCTGACGTCGAACACAGGGGAAACCACTCAGTCAAAGACCCATGATGATGATCAAATGCTGAGCACGAGGTCACCTATCAATGATGAAAATAGGCCCAAGGTGCGGCTCTAGGCTTGCTCTCAGAGCAATGTGTCGTAGTCGATAAGAGACAAACCCGCCGGCAAGAAGTCAATGGGGACCTTCTCAAACCAGCACGAGCAGAAGATCAAAACCTCTGATGTGATAGAACATGATACTGACAAGACCGGGAAGGCCGACTGAATAATGAGTCAAGAGACACCGCAGAATGGCCGACTCAGGCTAGACTTTCCTTGAACAAAAGCACGACTCTGTGATGACCATGGCAGTAAAAAGTGACACTGTATAAGTCTGTCTTGCAGGAGGCAAAACAAACTCTCCATATGATCGGAAGAGATAACCGACCGGGGGAGAACTGACAAGTGAAACATGGTAAAGGCTGAACCTAGGTCAAACTAGAACCATCCCAAATGAAGGAAATATATATAAGTATATGTGCTTTGTTCAAGAGCGACAAACTGACTCTGTACTGCCATCAAAATAACGAAGATACATCCCGTTCCCGCTCTTTTTGTTATATTTGATTTTTTTGTCTTTTTCATAATAAGCCTGAAAAAGAATAAAAGAATGCTATGGTACAATGGATAGAACGAGTATCGAAAAAGCAGATGCACTAGTTCCGGGGATTGGAACAATCCTATGCTCAATGCAAGGTGGCGAAAACTGGTCAGTGATACTCAGAGGAACGTTCCATCCATGGGTACAAAGGTGTCAAGTCGTGATAGCTAAGTGCATGCAATGGTTAACTTGTACCGAAAGTCAAGGTCAAAAGTTGGCTTAAACATCGAGTCCAAATGAAGCCGGCTAAAGGCCAGGATAAACAAGTAGCCAATATGCAATGCGGTAATACAACTTAACGACACCAGGGAGCCTCTAGGGTATAAGCCAGAAAAATGATAAGTGATGAAGGAGAAGAATGAAGCTTCAACACGAAAGACATGGCGGGACTAAAGAGGACTCCCGAGCCTACATAAAAAGCAGCATGGGCAACAAGTGATAGTGAGGAACTAACTAGGAAGCCCATGTAAAGGAAGGCTCTACCATCAAGTCATGATTAAAAAATCGGCGAGTGAAATGGGTGTAATACTCATGACCTGATGGGATCGACCCTAAGGCAAGTGATCAGTATGGAGGCTAGAATGCAAGATGCGACGGAAAGTGATTCCCTAACCTATATGCCAGTGAAGATCATATACCTGGCGTGAAGAGTCTGAACACATGGGCCGGAAACCGAGAAAAATCTCAAAAATGTCAAAATGTACCTGAAATATACCAAACTGGGCACTTCCAAGCAATCGAGTTATACAGCATAAGACAGATCGAAAAAATAAGCACAAGGAAATTTTTGCGAAAATTTTCAATTTTTTAGCCATAAATACACAAATTACCTCTAAATTGGTTCATTATTGCATAGCTGATTTGGAAAAAGAGCTCTCGAGCTAAAAACTTGTTTCGTCAAATCAGCAACAACCGACCGTCGGAATTCAGCGAAACTTCAGGTAGGCTCCTTATTCATCCTGTTGATTCATTTTGTCCGTTTAAAATTTAAAATTAAGTGGATTTTTACCTGGAAACCCTTATTAAAAAAACGCGTATCTGCGCATACGCGGGTTCAAAGAAGGAAAGTCGCGTGTATACGCGACTGTGCACAGCGAAACTAGCGTATGCGCAAGTCCGAATTTCGAAAATGAGTTTCTAATGCAAATTTTAATGAATTTTTTCAGGATGACAATTTCATGGAGGGAACGCGAGCATAGTGCAATAGACCAAGAGGTCATGGAAGATCGCGCAGCACAAAATGTCCTCCGAAACTGTGGATTATTCAAATTTTTCAAAATGCCCAATATGAAAAGTAATGTGAGATTGCTTGAAATGCTGGTAAATTATTGGGAAACGGATCAGGATTGTTTCATCATTGATCAAATGCCACTACGCATAGAAGTGGAAGATATATACTTCATCACTGGACTCTCCAGAAGGGGAGACCCAGTGGATCTGCACGGAAAGCCCCTGGGAGGGTTAACCGTGGAGGACTATGTCCAAATCTATTGCGTAGAAAATTCCAAGAAAGTTGGCACACAGATCGCAATCAGAGATATCAGGGACTTGCACATAAAGATCCTCCTATTCACCATCGGCAGAGTGGCAGGATCTGCCTCACTGCATCAGGCGTCCAGGACGCACATGAGCATAGCTGTAGAGTGCTTAATTCATGTGTATGATTGGTGCAGTGCCCTGCTACTGAACATGAAACAACAACTGACCTCCATTCGCAAAACACATACAAAACACTTTGGCTATGGAACCATTTTGACTACATTCTTCTTCGAGAGAGTTCCAGCTTTGAGACCCAAAGTCATCTCAACTATCAGCAGCCCTCGGGACCCAAGAATTGCCCGTTGGGCAGACATGATGAAGAGACTGGGGGGCAGCGAAGTACCCTGCACCACCTGGGATGATGAGTTCTTCTTATGGTGGAGAGAAAAAATCATCGCAGTGGATGACTACCCCTATGCCGGGATGGATTTCCGAGGAGATCCAGATCTAGTACTTCCACCCGGTGCAGCATGGGGAGCAGTCGGTAAGTTTTTTCAAAAATTTTAACTTATATGATTTTTTTTGGATTTTTCAAATATGTATGAAAATGAAAAACAAACATGTTTTTGGTTTGGATTCATAATAACTGACAAATGAAAAATGATCATGTTTCAGATGTTGGACCAGTGCGTCCTGAGGGCCTAGCACGTCACAAACGCCGCAGAGGTGAAGCAGAAACAGCGGATTCTGACAGGACACTCCAGGCCGTGCAGAGAAACTTGGAGGGACTGACCCGCCAAATCCCTCTGGCTGCTGTGGAGGACTTGCCAGAAGCCGTCCAGAGACGGGTTCTAGGAGTACCCCAGGACTGGGTTAGACTGTTCCGCCGTGTGGCCACTGCAGTGATGTTCTATAGGAACGCTGGGCAGGGTCCTGAGGAGTAGACAGATGTTACATATTAGATGAATGTATATTTTTTTAGACTGAACATGATGGGGCATAAGCCCAAGTTTTGTACGGCATTGATGGATCCAAAATTTTGTAAATTTTTTTGACATACCGATGATATATATACAGCGATGTTTGATGTGATGTGATAAATGTATCAAATGTATGATGTTCTTGATGATTTAGAAATTATTGTATTGAATGATTAATATGCCAATCTAAAGCTTGATTAGCCAATGAGTCAGCAAACCAATTGTCAGCTCGAGGAATATGAATGAATGTTAAAAATTGAAATGACCTTTGTAACAAACGTACCCTCGAGAACAATCGTAATAAAACTGGATCTCGTACCCGATAAGTGTTGTTCAACTGCGACACCACCAGCTGGGAGTCCAAGAAAACTACCAACGAATCAACACCCAAAGATATTGCCTCCGAGAGTAGATGAATGACTGCAGTGTATTCTGCTACGTTGTTGGAAGTAGGACCAATGCAGACCCCTCTTGATACCAACAGCTGACCGGAAGGATAATGAAGCACCCAAGCCGCGGAAGCTAAGTTCCGGGTGTGTCTACTAGCACCATCGGCGAAACCATAATGACTCATGACATCAACACAACCTGCCAAAGCAGATCAAAAAAATCACCATCCCATCAAAAATCGAAAATCAAACAGATATGTACAAGACAAAAACTACTATATACAAAGCAAAATGCCAGGCCAAAGCCTAGGCATAATACTTCTTCAGATAGAGCCCATTTCGGGGCTCCCACAACTCATTTCCTTCAAAGTCAACCAAGGTATACGCTCCTTTCTTAAGGACCTTTTTGACGATATAGGGGCCATACCACATCGACTTAAACTTTCCTGCCCCCAAGGCATCTTTTTCTTAGGCATAGACCAAAACAAGGTCACCTTCGGAAAAGACCCTAGGCTTAACCGCCTTATCGTACTGAACTTTGACTCGGTTTTTATGCGCTTCATTCAACGTGGCGGCATCTCGACGCTGCTCATCAAGATGTTCCAGATGAAGAAGCGCTGCCCGGACTAGAAGTGTCGGGGAAAGGAGCTCAACAGCCGGATTTAAGGGAAGGAATCTCGCATTCAATGGGAAATACGGATTCCACCCGTGGACTAACTGAAAACGGAGTAAAGCCGGTTGCGGTTTAGCGACGTCTGTGCGCCCAGAGTGCAGGATATAGCATAATGTGCCAGTTGGATCTATGTTTATCAATCGTCGGTTGAAGAATTGTCTTCAAGGACTTATTCACGGCTTCCACCTGGCCATTGGCCTGAGGATAATATGGAGATGAATGCTCCTGCCGGAAACCCAATTTAAGAGCCAACTCAGCCATCATACTGTTCTGAAAGTGACTGCCATGGTCGGTGACAATCTCTCTAGGTATACCGAAACGAGCAATGACTTGGTTGAAGAAGAAAAGAGCTGCAGTCTCACCATCGTTCCCGAAAGTAGGCATAGCTTCGACCCACTTCGTAAAGTAGTCTACTGCTACGATAATGTACTTGTGACCTTTTGCCGAAGGCGGGTTACAAGTAGTATAATCCATACCCCACTTTGTAAAGGGTCCGACAGTAACGACTGGAAAAAGCGGAGTTGGATGAGCGCGCATTTTTCGAGTATACACTTGACAAGGATGACACTTCTTGACCGATTCAATACAGTCTTTGAAAATCGAGGGCCAGAAGTAGCCAGCACGCAAAATCTTTTGGGCTATAGCAAGCCCTGATAAATGACCCCCACAAGCTCCGCCGTGAGAATCATTGAGCACAGCCTCAGCTTCTTCGAAAGTTAAGCAGCGTCTTAGGATTGAATCAACCCCTCGACGGTACAAAGCATCACCAATAATCAGATAACTTTTAGCTAAGTGACGCAGCTTACGACGCTCATCTTTCAAAAAAGAAGAGGGAAACTTCGCAGTCTGGAGATATACAATGATGTCCCCATACCAAGGATCTTGTGGAGAGATCAGAAACAAGTGTTCGTCCGGAAAGGACTCATCATAGATCATCGCCTCTCCACAAGGCAACTCGGAGATCAATTCCGCAAAAACTAATGACTTCTAGGATTTGGCAGACATGAACTCTAGATCAAATTCCTGTAAAATCACAATCCATCTATTATATTTGCCCCCAATCACTCGCCTGCTGAGGACAAACTGAAATGGATTGGCAGTTGCCAAGACATAAGTTTTGCGAAGAATAATATAATGCCGGAGTCGCTGCACAGCATGAACTGCTGCTAAGGCTAATTTTTCTATCGGGGTGTATCGCAGTTCAGGTCCTACCAGTCCTCGACTAAGGTAGTAAATAACATGCTCAGCCAGAGCATCATCCTCCTGAACCAAAACCATACCAATGGTAGATTCTGCTGTAGCCAGATACAAAAGAAAATCTCTGCTATAATCGGGTGGACTCAGTAAAGGAGCAGAGGTCAATGCCTTTTTCAAGGAATCGAATGAGCGTTGAGCATAGTCGTCCCAAAGAAAAGGGACTCCTTTCTTCAACAGTCTCATATATCCCTTTGTAATCTCGGCATAGTTAACGATAAACCTCCGAAGAAAGTTAGACTTCCCTTGGAGACTTTGAAGTTGACGGATTGAAGACGGGGGAGGCAACCGAAGTATTGCCTCAACCTTGAAGGGATCTACCCTTATCCCTTCACTAGACACGATAAATCCCAACAGCCGATCGGATGTTACCGCGAAAACGCACTTGTTCGGATTCAAACGAATTTTATAAAAACGACATCTCTCAAATATTTTCCGGAGGTGTCCTGGATGATCCATCCTCTTTCGAGAATGAGCAGCTAGATCATCTAAGTATGCCTCAATGATTTTCTTGATGTCGTGGAAGGCGTAAGACATGGCCCGCTGAAAAGTAGCTCCAGCATTTTTAAGACCAAAAGGCATTTTCTTATATTCAAACGTACCCCAGGGACAAATAAATGCGGTCTTATGTTGATCTTCTGGACGGATAGTAATTTGATTATAACCGGAAAAACCGTCCATGAAGGAAAAAATCTCATTACCGGCACACTCGTCAATAATCTGATCAATGAAGGGTGTGGGGTAATTATCTTTAGGACACGCCTTATTCAGGTCTCTGAAATCGATGCATACTCGAATTGTTCCTTGCTTTTTATCAACGGGAACGGGGTTTGAAACCCATTCAGTCAAAGGAACTGGGAAAATGAATCCCGCCTTGAGCAGCTTTTCAACTTCAGCTTTGATAGCTGCTGCCTTCCTAGGATTGACCGGACGAAGTTTTTGCCTGACCGGCTTAGCGTTTTCATACGTCTTGATCTCATGTTGGACGATAGATGGGTCTATGCCAGGCATTTCCTCATAAGACCAAGCAAAAACATCCCTATACTCTTTGAAGAGCTCGGTATAGATTTGAACTTCTTCACGGGAACATTGAGCTCCAATGAAAACGTTCTCGATAATGTTGGGATTCCTGGAGATGTTCACCGGGATAGTCGGAGAGATCACAGCCATGTTCCCTTCAGCATAAACCTGTGCTGGTGCTAAGGGGCTCAAGACTGGGTGAACAGGTCCAGGAGACTGAGGACTTGGAAAACTAGCTTCGACTTCGCTCAAGTCAGGTAGGAAGTAAGACCGATGATGCAAGTCATCCCACGGTCTCTCTATACCTGTCATTGCTTCCGGGATGGCCTCTTCAGATGGAAGAGTGGTATCTAGACAATCCTGGGCAGAAGAAGAAGTAAGCGTCCAAGCCGGAGCCACATCACCATCCAACTCTTCCGGCGAAAGAGGAGCTGGATCAGATTCTGCAGTGTCAACAACAGACTGATATGCAATCTCAGCTGCAGAAATTGGGAATGCCATTCCACCCACTTGCCCTTCCTCCAAAGTGGCAGTTGGGGAAGGTAAGGTCCAAGGGTCCGAAAAATAATGAGTTCGAAAGAACTCTCTTCGAAGGGGAGCATTGGAGGATGAAATAGCATTGATAGACACCTTAGGAGGAGGAAGATCAAAAGATCCCATCAGGGAAGAATACATTCCAACTCCCAGATTCTCGATAGGTGCCTTAGTATTGTCCAACTTAGGGACAGATGAGTCAGGAGGCGCATCCGGGTCTACAGGAGGACAGTCCAGTTGATCCACCGTAACTATCCTCCCTTCGTGGGGGAAACATACTATCCGAAATAGTGAAGATGCAATGGCATCCATATCATATATCCAGTTTCTCCCCAACAGAAGGTTGTAGTCCAAGGCTGCGTCTACTACCTCAACCTCTATGTTAACGGTTTTGCCCCCAACACAGATGGGCAAAGCCGGGACAATACCATGGGGCCTATGAGAATGGCCATCGAATGCAGTAAGAATAGTGCTAGATGGAACGGCTTTGGGAGATCCTAGTGTCTTCCAGCATGCGAGAGACATCACGCAAGTAGAAGCACCCTCATCAACGACCGTGCGAAAGATATTAGTCTTCCGGTACGATGATTTAATATGGAAGGCCATATGATGAGGAAGTCTCTTCTTAAACTTCTTCATATCAAAGGTAATCAGAAGAGAATTTTTCGGATCTATAGCTCCAATGGCAGTGAGCAAAGCACTGCGCTGAGCCGGACAAGACTGGAGTACCTCTAAAGCTGACATAGCACAAGGACTCTGCGCCAGATCTTCTACAATCGAGTATTTCTGAGCAGCCCTCATGTTCGGATTAATCGTTGACCGCTTAGAGGATGCCTTCGGTATCCGAGGCATAGACTCGACAGTTGGCTTCGTGATATGAAGCGGCTCAGTAGCATCAGGAACTTCCTTAGCTTTCGAAGATTCCTCTCCGCCATAATCATGGGATCTCGTAGCGACATCCACGTGAGCACTCATCATAAAGATATTCAATGGAATTTCCCCTTCCTGAGGACCTCCAGAGGAAGCCCCAGGATTTTGATTCGCGCCAGCAATTAATTGCTGCCCTTGGGGAAAAGGGTTTGTTAGCACAGCCTGGGAACTAGAAGAACCTTGCTGAGATAACAGGCGCTGAGGATCCTGAATTTTCGGGCAAAGATGCGTGAGATGGTCTCCAGCACAAAGCTTGCACGGAAACTTAACTTTCTTTTTCTCCTTTTTCCCTTCACCAACACGCTCGTTGGTCTTATTTGCATTGCCCTTCCCATTCTTGCCCTTCTTCTTGTTATTACGTCCCTTCTTCTTCCCATCGGACTGTTGATTCCCTTTGGGTTCAGAAGATTGGACAACATTAATGGACAAAGACTGGGAAGGTGAAGAATCAGCAGGCACAGCCTGACCAGAAGAAGCAGATTGTAAAGACAACTGCTGCAATTGAGAAAGCAGGATGGCTGCACTACTACTGACCGATCCGACAAGTCCGTCACCATGCGGGCCAGGTTTGGGTTTCGAGAGATCCAATTTGGAGCGAGGAGCATTAGGCAAATACTTGTAAAGCATGCCAGACTGAGAATAGATCAACTCTAACTGCTGGGCCCTAAAGATGGCTTGCTCCTCGGAATATACCCCTGACATGGATACATCCTTTGAAATATCTGACTGAAGCGATTTCAAAAACCACTC
Source organism: Pinus albicaulis (assembly GCA_034641835.2). Taxonomy (NCBI): domain Eukaryota; kingdom Viridiplantae; phylum Streptophyta; class Pinopsida; order Pinales; family Pinaceae; genus Pinus; species Pinus albicaulis. Next base: position 120,975,267 of record CM076576.1, read on the forward strand.
GAGAAGGAACTCACCTGGAATATGGGCTTTAATTAGCCTCTTCCTTCTCCTCCATTCCCGAATATGATCAGAAATGTGAGTTGCCTCATCCTGCTTAAAATTAGCCAGGAGTTCGGTCCCAGCCTCATATCTGACAGGCAACTGGAAATGGTTAAGAAAAGTGACAGCCAGTTCTCCAAATGTGGCGAAACTGCTCCCAGTAAGCTCTATATACCACTTCGCGGCGTTCCCAGTTAAGGTGCGCTGAAATAATCTTAATCTAATCGAATCGTCGATCAGAGAGTTGGATGAACACCATAAGTGGAATGTGGTGACGTGGTCTGCCGGATCTTCACCATTCTTACCTTCAAACTTAGGAATGTCTGAAAGAAGTTTGGTTGGAACCGGAGGCCAACCCGGACTATATCGAATCGGGTCATTAGTTAACTTCGCCAAGTCTGGCAAGTTTAACGTTGCCATAAATGGTAATCGCGGCGGAGCCTGAGAATTCCATCCTTGATGGGATGGATTTCCCACATTCTGAAAAGAATAGCCTGGATTTGATGAGGCACCAGGCTGCCAGAAAGGACCCGTAGAAAACGGAGAAGAACCTCCTCCCCACGCCGAGCTACCAAGACCCAGACTAGTTCCCCCCGCTGAAGTATTAACTGAAGATGTAAGCCCATGGTAGGGGTTCCATGCATTAGATAGAGGAGAAAAAGACTGATAAGCACTCGATGCAGGGAAAGAAGCATTCCCTGGATGACTCGCGATGAACTGATTCCCTGCCCCCGACATTGCAAACATAGGATTCCATCCCATAAAAGCAGTCGAACTAGGTCCCTGAGCCCACGGGTTAAAAATCTGGGTCTGGGACGTAAAAGGAAACGACCCTAAAGAAGGATTGGGACTAGGAATATGCCCAGTCCCAAAGGGGAAACCCTGAAAAGAAGCTGATCCACTAGCCATGTTGGACATGGGCGTAGATCCCGCTGCACCGGCGGTAAAGGAAAAAGAGGGATTTCCAGCAATGGACATCCCTGAAACAAAGGGACCAGATTGAGAAGCATATGCTTGGGTGAACCCAGAGCCAAACATAGTGCTAGAAGCACTTGAAGATAGAGCAAGAGTGCCCCCTGCCTCGACAGAAGCAGGGGTCTGAATGCCCGCAGCACTCACGGTAGAAGCCGCGTTCCCAGTCGTGGCCATCGAAAGATAAGAAAGATAAGGAAGATCCGGCGGTCTCTCAGACTCCGGTCCGATGTACTCTATAAAAAACGGATGATTAAGAGGAAGAGGAGATGGACCTGTAGCTGCAGGCTCAGGTATATCTTCTATCTGAAAATCTTCCTCCTGAGGAAACAATACCCTCGAGGTGAGCGAAACGCTCCTCTCGGAACCGACACCGGAATCATCAATGAAACCTTCAGACCTTAGTGGAGGATCTCTCTCCACAGCGTCAGACTCTACAGGGTGAAAACCACCTGCTAGATCGCTCCTACGCCTTCTCGAAGAAGGCTCTGCACTCTCGGGAGATAACCCCCGGACTCTCCTCGAACGTCGAGGCGCTTGATCGGCCACTTTTACAAATTTATTATATTAGACTCAAGAAAAGTGAAAAGCTAGGCAAGCTAGGAGCAAAGAGCACTCACTAAAATCAAAACCCTGAGAAACAGCAAGCAAACAGCCTCCAAGTATTTCCGCTCCGGGTGATGAGGACCGGACACAAAAATACAGGAAAGCGAAGTATAGGGCCTTCCGAAAGCAGTCTGGGATGATTAGGGCCCAGAACAACTAGCGAAGGTATCAGAAACAGTTACGCCGACCTCCTAACAACAACCTTTGCCGGCTCAAGCACCCAAGCTTCGCAAGGGCACCCCCCAGAAGTACTGCTGGAAGTGATGCGACGTCTGCCTCAGGTACCACGGGTATTCCCCCCCGCAGTCACCTGTGTGGAACCTAGGAACAACAACTATGGACACCAATCCGTATCAGAAGCTGGGCAGAACGGTCTTGAGGTTAGATTCAGCTAATCGGAGGGGGGTATCCCTCTTCTTAACCTTCACTTCCCCTCGCGCTTGACTCTCGAATGAGAGCTTTCCCAGTCCACTTCACGGAGTTGGATTTCGCTCAATTAATAAACTTCTATGTTTGTTTGAGCGGCCTTGGAGAGTTAACTCTCCTCTCTCCTATTCCAAGGCCCTAGAACCTAGCTAGTTGGTGATTGACACTTAATAAAACTTGCTAGTTGATTTTAGATTAAATCGCTTATTTTAAGGGCTGTTGTATTAAGTCATAAGGATATGGAGTTGAAACCAATGATGTTCTGACGCAAAAAAAATTAATAAAAACCTGACTACATGCACATGCAGTTCTTTGTCTTTCGATGAAGAGCAATTTCTATGTAAGTTCTACGAGGCTAAAAAATATATTTTTCTTTTCGAATTACAAACTCACACGCACAAAAATTAAGAAGCTAACAAAATGATTCAATGCACCTAATGCAAATGACCACTAGCATGTAAATTCCAAGATGCAGAAAGTCCCTTGAAACAAGGTGAAATTTCCCAAAAGGCTCCTTCAGTTTCAACTAATCTTTTTGATATCCAGAAAGCCAATTCTTGTGAACAAGAACTCTCAATATAAGACACCAAAATACTCAACAAGAAGAAGAAGAAATCAAAAGACAACCTCCCTTCACAATCAAGCGGGAAACTAGAAGCAAGAAACTTCACTAAAGTCCCAAAAGATGAAGCCGAACGAAAATGAAAAGGGCAACAACAAAAACAAAAACAAGAAACAATGTTTTTTGAGTTTTTGATATGCAAAAAACAAAAGCAAAACAAATGTTTTTGGGCTTTTCAGTTTTATAAAACAAGAGTTTCAAGAAAACCAAGAACAACTATCCCAATCCAAGCCAAAACGAGACCGAATTTCAAGCATAAACTTCAGCTATGCCCCCAAACCTTATAAGGCTAATGATAGCAAGATCAATGAGAGCAACGGAAGACCAAAAACTCAATCAAACAGCCAAGAGAAATAGTGCAAATTCGTTGCAACACAAAACTCCAAAGAAACAAGAAAAGATCTTCGAAAATTGCAACAAAACCCTAGCTTATGAAACTCAAGAAAACCAATCGAAAACAAAGCAAAGAACGCAATGCAAAGCACAACACAAAGACAGGAGCGAGTCAGTGAGCAAAAGCTCTCTGTTCTGGTAAAGCAGAACAGCCAAGAACGCTCAGAAAGCGATCTTGGAACTCAATCCAGGAGTGCTAGCACCAACAAGAACACTTCGCCAAAAGATCAGTTTTCGGACAAACGAAAGAGAACCAAGACTTAAAACCACTTCTGTCACACTCCAGTAAGTACAGAGACTCTGCAGACACAGGCCTCCACAGCCAGAAAAGACCAAAAACACCAGAATCTTGAAATTTCAAATTCAGCCTAGGTATACGCGACCTTGCAGTTATGCAACGGGCGTGTATACGCGTCTGTGTTGAGGGAAACCCGCGTATACGCGGTTCCTTCTACACAAACTCGCGGGTATACGCGACTGTGTGCAAGCAAAACTGCGTATACAAAGAAAGATAATGAAAAATAAAAAGTACAAGCCTGGGAAAGGTATAAAAGCTTCAAACTGACTGCAAGAAAGCAAACTGGACTGTAAAAGACAGAAGAAACTGTTGGCAACCTACCAAACAGCTGAAACAACCCAACGGGAGAATCACAAAAATGTATTTATAAAAGAATCTAAAGCTGGTACATAAAAGCAGAAAAAGCGTGGTATCCTACCAAGCAGCTGAAACAACCCAACGGGAGAATCACAAAAATGTGATCCCCGGCGGATACTTCGATTCTGTTTCGGGGATTTAACACCCTAGAGGTTGGTTGGGATTCAACCTCACGAGCGAGGCGTACTATTTAGAACTCACACGATCATGCACATTCATAAAAACGAAATCGAGTAGAATGAGAGGTTTACCCGTTGGTCCTACGTTTGAAGTAGATCCACGTGGAGTTCAAACTCACTGCAACCGTCCTTCCTCCTTAACCTGAAATGCAAGAAGAAACCAACACAAAGGACAAGTTGTACAGTATATTTCTACTCTATATGTTAGTGAGATTCATATAAAACATTAAATAAATCATCATGAATGCATGTATAACAAATATTCCTCATACATAAAGCATACACTAACATGTCTATTTCGGGAACAGCATGATACTTCTGTATTATAAAAATAGTACGTACAAAAGTAAGTGGAGAGATCACCTGATCCTTCCAAGGCCTTCGCAGACCGTCGTCCGGATTCGTCCAGCCCTTGCCTCGCTAAGACTCCTTCCAAATGAGTGCACACGAGATAACATATAAAGGGATGTGTATCTCAAGGAAACAAGGGTTTCCTGAAATGAACTGGGAAAGTGAAGGAGGCACGGGGAATCAGACTTGGATAGGGAACCAACAGAGTATAATAATAATAATTCTCTCTCTCTCTTAGGCCATACATATGAGGTCTTTTAATAGTCCCTCCAAGTAGTTTCGGCCCGGTTGGAGAGAAACGCGGTTGGCGCGCAGGGGCAGGGTGGTTGAAACACACCGAGTAACCATCCTTGACGGCGCGAAATTAGAGTTTTTATATATTTTTAATCATTAAAATGGCATACGCGGAAAAGTCATTTTGTACTCGCGTATACTGCCTTTGAGAAAAACACGGGCATAGTCGCGTATGAAGGATTTTCCACTTTGTTTTTAAGTAATTTGTCCAAGTACGCGGAATGGAGAACATAGAAGCCATGAAGCAATCATGAATCAAGTCAAGGTGAGAAATGATGCTATAACACTTATTTTATTAAAGCAACACCAATGCCATTTCTTGAGGAACCACATTCCACAATAAAGGGTTTTGTGAAGTAAGGTGTAGCTAATATTGTAGCTCGACACATTTCCTCTTTAAGATGTTTAAAGGCCTTAGTTGCTTCCGGAGTCCAAAAAAATGCATCTTTCTTATGTAATGTTGTTGGAGGTGATGCTATCTTCCCATAATTATTAACAAACTTGCGATAATACCCTGTCAATCTGAGAAATCCTTGAAGATGCCTTAAGTTTTTGGGGTTTTTACATTCCTTGATGGCTTTAACTTTGTTAGGGTTTGGCTTAACACCCTCATGGGATATAATATGACCCAAATATTCTGCTTCCTGTACCCCAAAGAAACATTTGGAGAGTTTTGCATATAATTATTTCTCTTCCAATAGTTTGAGCACCATATAAACATGTTGAACAGATGGGGGCTTCACTCAACGAACCTATGAAATATCATTGTGTTGGTGGCATACTAAACAATACCCTTAATTTGACTACATATTGGAAAATACCTCTATAAATCACATTATTTAACCCCCTACCAATACAAACCCAATACATCTTCCCAATTTTAAAAACCCCTACTTTCACTAGATATTGTATGTATCCATTTTTTCATTAATATTTTTTATACCACTTTATATTTTTTCATTAAATTTGAGATCCATCTTTTATATTTTCCAACATAAAAACCCTTTACCCCCATTATATGCTTAAAATATTATGTCATTTTTTCTTCAAAATATATCCCCCAATATGAATGCATGTGGTATGGTATTGCTCCCTTAATGAAGCCACCGTGGTTGAGCATGATCTTTCCAAGACTACTTGTAGATTAGTATATCATCAAAAAATACTAACATAAATTTTCTAAGGGTTTGAAGGTGAAATTCATCAAACATAGAAATGTGGAAGGTGCATTAGTAAGGCCAAAAATCATGACAAAAAATTCATAATGACCTTAATTAGTTCTAAATGCTATTTTCAGAATGTATTCTATCTTCATTATAATTTTATGATATCCTAAACAAAGTCCAAATTAGTGAACTAATTTTCTCCATGTAGTTCATCCAACGATTCATCAATGATAGGAATGGGAAACTTATCTTTAATAGTGATATTTTTGAGCTCTCTATAATCTGTGAAAATTCCAAGTCTGGATTCCTACTGTAACCAACTGAAGTTACTTCATCTACTTGTTATCAAATGAATAAGTTATTTATGGTGTTCTACCATAAATATTGAAGAAAATTACTACTAAAACCTTCAAGTAATTAATTAAATATGTCAAAACAATAAACTGAGAAAAATGAAAAACATCACAAAGGACACCATTGGTTTTGGAAAAATGTCCTCGGAAAAACCCAATGCGGGAAAACCCGTGCAACAGATATGAGGGTTTTATTATTAAGCAACAGTTATTTCTGAATACAATCTCTAGACGCCTTGTTGGCTATCCAGTACAAATAATATCACTTGGAAGAAGAAATTAGTGAGATAACCTCACTCTACATTGCAAGTTTCAGCTGATCCGGTAGCTGAAACAATAATCTCCCGACACCCTCTACATTTCCCCTGTGAAGTCACTGCATGGGCCTGTGTCAGAGCCTCTGAGAGACCGCATCACCTCCTCCATCAAATTGCTATGCTCTTAGGAGCTTCGATTCTAGCACTCTCGGCTCATAATTTTGATCTCCTAGCTAGAACTCAGACGTCTACTCTGAAAGGTATGCACTACTCTGCATGTGGCCTTCGTGGCCCTACGTCACCATCACTAGGCATTGCATTACCTTCTCTGCATATCTCTCTGCCTCTTTGTTGCATATTCTTGACTCTCGAGAATATCCTCCGACCAAATACTGTCTCTGGCCCTCTCTCCGTCATCACAACGAAATCACTATGCTGCTCTAGCTTCAGCAATTCGATCTGTCTCATCAATTCTTGGTGTGTTTCCAAAGCTCCCTCAAGCCTTCCTTAAATAATATTCTCGTTGGCATTCAATAGCCCAGATTAGAAGCTAATCAATGGATAATATCATTTTTGCTTTATGCATCTCGATGTTGAAGCTCTGAATGCTTTTAATCCCATGCCATCCCTCTGGAACCACTGCGTTGTTGTTACTACTGCACTGTGCCCCTCTGCACTACTACAACTGTGCAATGTGCTACTTAGACTTAGGGCACTAGCTACTGCATCTGTCACTTCAAAAATCCTTTGCACCAACTGAAACTCCTTCAGCCTACTACTAGTGATCTTGGGTTGCCAAAATAAGGTCGTGATCCAAGAGGTGGGCTCCTCAAGGATCCATCCCACTGAAGTTCTTCTCGAACTATAATTCAATATCGCCCCATCTCCCTCCTGGAGATGCATGAGCGCTCATGGCATACTCATATTCTTTTACCTTTGCGAATGCAGCCTTCAAATCATGCTTATCATTCTTTTTAGTCTTCTAGAGAAGACACTGTGTTGCATAGTGATCGAATTCACCACATCTGAAGCATTTAATCTTCGAGACGTCCTTCTTCCATCAATATTGTTCTTGTTGTCCCTTAGATACAAGGGCTACATTCTCCTCCTCCTTTGCCTTCGACCCACTGTAATTGATGCCATCAAGTTTACACTTGACTAGTTCCCTCCTTACCTCTTCTTGCTGAAGAGTAGCCCACATCTCTTCCGAGCTAGAAAGTATTTCTCTTCCCATAATAATCTGCACGAAGACCTGCCATTCCTCTGTGACTGCATTGATGGCCAGTCTTACCATCGTAGTAGGCTGAGGGGTGGACCCCACAACTTCCAACTGATTTATATGCTCCCCCTTCTGAATTGGTGTCTTCCTCAGTTTATGCTCTAAGTACATCTTCCGCTACTCAAAAGATCCTTTGTAGAACACTGCTAAGGCTTCTTACATCTACCTAGCTTTGTCCTTGCTGGCTATGTGGGACACTATGTGATCCTTAACTCCATCTAGGAGCATCCTCTTTGCCTTCGCCATCTCAATCTTGTACTTCTTTAGTGGATTTGAATCTGTAGGAAGAACTACTGTACTCTCCATGAAATACTTGAGATCATATTCATCTAGAAGGCATGTAATTCTTGCCTTCGAGATCACATAGTTAATGGAGGCTCCCTCCAACCAATCCTGATCTCATAACTCATGATATTCCATTTCTGTCGTCAAGAAAATGTCGAATGTCGCTTCCTCTCTTTCTCCTTTGCGCAACGTTGGACTGGCTGACGCATTCCTTGCTGGAGATGGTAGATCTTCCACCTAGATCTGTTACTTGGCTCTCGGAAAAAAATAGAATTCCCCAGCAAGGAATTTTCTTAGGAAGAAAATTCCTCATTGTGCTTCTTCTCTTCCTTTTGACGTCTTTCTTCCCAACACAATTCTTCATGCAGAAAAATGTGTCCCACAAGCACTTTCTTCAAGGTTGAGGCATTGCGTTGCTCCCTCTGGCACGACAAAAATTCAATCTGGAAGTCCTTCCTCTCTGTCAGCGTACTCAAAGAGAGACTTTTCTCAAAAATTTAGCCTTCTTGTTATGGACTTCACATTCCCTCTAGGGATTCAAACTACTACCTCCTACAGCTATTTGACCTTTTGCCAAACGCTAGCTCTGCTCTTCTTTTTTCACCTACAATGCTCTAATCCCATGTGAAAATTCCAAGTCCAGAATACTATTGCAGCAAATTGAAGTTACTTCATCTACTTGTTATTAAAAAAACCAGTTATTTATGGTGTTCTACTGTAAATAGTGAATAAAATTAATAATTCATCCTTCACTTAATTAATTAAATATTCCAAAAAAAAAATATCACACAGAACACTGTTGTTTTCGGAAAAACGTCCCCAAAAAAACCCAATGTAGGAAAACTGGTGCAAAACATCTGTGGGTTTTATTATTAAGCAATAGTTATTTATGAATAAAATCTATGGATGCCTTGTTGGCTATCCAGTACATATAATTTCACTTGGAAGAAGAAATTAGTGAGATTACCTCACTCTACACTACAAGTCCGAGTTGATCCGGTAGCTGAAACAACTATCTATCGACACTCTCTGCATTGCCCTTGTGTAGTCATTGTGTGGGACTGATTCACTACCTTTGGGAGACTACATCACCTCCTCTATCAAAAATTTCAGCTCTAAGGTGCTTTAATTCCAACCCTCCCGACTCAGAACTCATACCTTTGCTCTGAAAGGACTGCGCTGCTCTGCATCTGGCCTTCGTGGCCCTATGTCACCATCAATGAATACTGCACTGCCTCTTATGCATATCTCTCTGCCTCTCTACTGCGTATTCTTAGATCTGGAGAAGATCCTTCGACCAAAAATTGTCTTTTCCCCTCTCTGTGTGATCACTTCGAAATCATTGCGTTGCTCTAATGTTAGCAATTTGATCTGACTGGTCAACACTTAGTGTGTTTCCAAATGACCCTCAAGGCTTCCTTAAATAATCTTCTTGTTGACATTCAACAACCCATATTAGAATCTAATCAATGGCTAAGATCATTTTGGCTTGATCCTCGTCTTTTTCAATAAGTTACACCCACAATTTATATTAATACCCATTAATTATTTTAATTTACTAAGTTTAGACTTAGGATCTCATTAAAAACAATTAATTTATTAAATAAAACCGTCTCCAGGTGGAATTTCCCCAAATGATTTCTGGGTTACCTGGAATACATGTGTCTAATCCTCTCCATAAAATTTGATACTTAGATCACATCCGATGCTACCCCAAATCAACATAATACAAACATATACACCATGATCCATCCTTCTTATGCACCAATACTACTGGAGAAGAGAAGGAACTTAGGTTAGGTTTAATTATACACTCCTCTAGCATTTCTGCAACTAGATGTTTAATTTCATGTTCCTATAGTATTATACCACATCCTCTTTACATATTAATAATCTCCATAATAAAGTGATGACGAATTCTCATTAATAATTTTGTTACATGTTTTTTTTTAAATGTATATATGTTTAACTTATATATTAACTTTTTTTTGTTTGTAAAAATAATAATATCATTTTTAAATAAAGTTATAATTTAGTTAATTATTTTAATTATTTTATTTTTAGCAACTTGAGATGTATGATGAAGTAAGTGTTGTGGTGCTTGTTATGGATCGATGTCTATCACCATTTACCAACGATTTAATTTATATGGTTGTGTCAATTATATCATAAAATTTACACAATTATTATTAATAGTCACAATATAAATATATATAGTTTAGCTTGAGTTTTTATAATTATAAAGAGCATGTTTGGTTTAAATCGACATGTGAGATGTTCTCATATTAAGACTTCTCTCTAAGGGAACCCTATTTAACCAATAAACCATAATTAGTATGTTTACCATTATCAATACACATATAAGAAAATTAAACCTAGATGAAAAGAATAATAATTCATCACAACCCAACTCAAATCTCATTAATAAATTTATATTTTTTAAATAGAAAAAAATAAAGATTATAACTTACATATCATTTCAACCCCCCCGCCCGAAACATGAAAAATAAAAAATTAAAAAATTAAAAAATTAAAAAAATAAAAAATAAAAAATTAACAAAATTTCCTTAACTACACTTTTTCATAAATATATCATTCAAAAATACTATAACCAAAAACTACAATCTAAATTTCGTTAATCCCACTTCCTCGCCATTAAAAAAAACAGATAGACTCCCCATTTCCAAACGGGAAGAAGAAAGACCTCCCAAGCCAAATCATCTGCCTTATGATTGAATTCTCCAAGGATATGGATAAAGGAAACCCAATCAAAATGAGAAATATTCTACTTACACCAGAAAATTTGGTGGAATTTCCGACGGCCAATTCGTCGCTATTTCAATACATAGTCGTCGCAAGAGCGACAGTTAGAGGGGGGGAAAAATGTGGTTTTCCATACCGTCGCAGTTCTGACGCACTTAAAAAGTGTCGCACTATCGACACTTTTTTCGTCACTTCCAAACAAGCGTCGCTCTTCCGACGTTTCCCAATCCATCGCACTTCTGACCTTGGTAAACTATCGCACTTCCGACGAAACGTGGTCTGACGTTTTGAACGTCGCTCTTCTGACGTTTGTAAACTGTCACAATTACGACGAAATGTGGTCCGACGTTTTGAACATCCTCTTAAGTTTGTAAGGCGTCGAGAATTACGACACTTAATGTGTAATTCGACGTTTTGGACGTCGCTCTTAAACAGTTGTAAGCTGTCGCAATTCCGACGAAATGTGGTCCGACGTTTTGAACGTCGCTCTTCCGATTTTTGTAAACTGTCGCAATTTCGACGAAATGTGGTCCGACGTTTTGAACGTCGCTCGTCCGACGTTTTTATACTGTCGCTCTTCTGACATTTTTAAGCTGTCACAATTCCGACGCTTACAAGGCGTCGGTATAGCGACGGCGGGTTCAATTTAAAAAAAAAAAAATGAAACTGTAAAAGAGAAAAAAAGTTGTTTTGAATATATTATATGAAGTAAAAAAGTCCATGAAGTCATTACATTTTCACATATGAAGATTGGAACCCAAATATCCATCCATAAAAGTGGAAGTCCCACCCCAGACAATGATAGAAAAATACCCCATATCACATACAAGGACATGATATAAAACCCAGTAACGGTCCACATGGAGATTATCGACAATCTGAGAAAGCATCCAAATATGCCCGAGGCATCTATAAGAAAGTGAAATAGCAATATGTAGAATAGTAAAGCAACGGATAGATTACCGACGTCCATTGTTCCAAATACAAATTAAAGTACCCAAAATCCTTAAGCAGAAAAAAACGCTAATCATGTGAGGAGTGTGATATGTCCAAAATATAAAAATACCATGAGACCATATCAATAAACCAGCAACATAGACCAGCATAGATATTTTTGAAGGTGATGATAAACATTAATCATTTTTCTTTCACGAGAGAAAAAACGATGTTTTGAATATATTATATGAAGTAAAGCAGTCCATGAAGTCATTACATTTTCACATCGAAGATTGGAACCCAAATATCCATCTAGAAAAGTGGAAGTCCCACCCCAGACATTGATAGAAAAATACCCCATGTCACATACAGGGACTTGATATTAAACCCAGTAACGGTCCACATGGAGATTATTGACAATCCGAGAAAGCATCCAAATATGCCCGAGGCATCTATAAGAAAGTGAAATAGCAGTATGTAGAATAGTAAAGCAACAGATAGAGTACCGACGTCCATTGTTCCAAATACTAATTAAAGTACCCAAAATCCTTGAACAGAGAAAAACGTTAATCATGTGAGGAGTGTGATATGTCCAAAATATAAAAAGACCATCGGACCATATCAATAAACCAGCAACATAGACCAGCATCGCTAGTTTTGAAGGCAGAGTGATAAACATTAATCAATTTTTTTTCACAAGAGAAAAAACATTGTTTTGAATATATTATATGAAGTAAAACAGTCCATGAAGTCATCACATTTTCACATCTAAAGATTGGAACCCAAATATCCATCCAGAAAAGTGGAAGTCCCACCCTAGACAGTGATAGAAAAATACCCCATGTCACATACGGGGAATTGATATAAAACCCAGTAACGGTCCACATGGAGATTATCGACAATCTAAGAAAGCATCCAAATATGCCCAAGGCATCTATAAGAAAGTGAAATAGCAGTATGGAGAATAGTAAAGCAACAGATAGAGTACCGACGTCCATTGTTCCAAATACAAAATAAAGTACCCAAATTCCTTGAACAAAGAAAAATGCTAATCATGTGAGGAGTGTGATATGTCCAAAATATAAAAAGACCATCAAACCATATCAATAAACCGACAACATAGACCGGCATCGCTAGTTTTGAAAGCAGTGATAAACATTAATCATTTTTTTTTCACAAGAGAAAAAAATTTGTTTTGAATATATTATATGAAGTAAAACAGTCCATGAAGTCATTACATTTTCACATCTAAAGATTGGAACCCAAATATCCATCCAGAAAAGTGGAAGTCCCACCCGAGACAATGATAGAAAAATACCCCACGTCACATACAGGGACATGATATAAAACCTAGTAACGGTCCACATGGAGATTATCGACAAATGCGAGAAAGCATCAAATATGCTGAGGCATCTATAAGAAAGTTAAATAGCGGTATGTAGAATAGTAAAGCAACAGATAGAGTACCAAACGTCCATTGTTCCAAATACAAATTAAAGTACCCAAAATCCTTGAATAGAAAACGCTAATCATGTGAGGAGTGTGATAACCATGCGAAACCCAGGCTCGCTTGTAAGATCAGGCTCGCTTGATTCCAAAATTGGTAACCATCTGTTGCATCCGAGATGTAAGGTTCAGGCTTGCTTGTTTCCATTAGTAGCCCGCTACAGCATCCACCTTGTTCATAGCAAAAAAGTTCCTGTAGATATACAGATAAAGAGTATAATACGTAGACCATATAAACATGGCTCTGTATTTCAAACCTGTTTTTTGAAATCATTGCCTAGACTCATGGCAAATTTGTCATCAAAAAATCAAAAAATTAAGAAGACTGCCCTCATACGGGGAAACCAGTCTTGAACATTTAATTTACAGAATTCAAAAATATTACAAAGGTCCAACACAGTAAAATAATCTAAAAGCAGCCCAATTAAGTGGGTCGCGAAGAAAGAAAAACAAATTAACCAAACTACTCCTCCAGCTCCTCGACGATTCGGCACCATCCTTCGAAAGGTCCAGGATCGCTAGGTGCTACCTCCACATTCATGCCACATCTCCCCTCCTGAAGGCCCGAATGCTGGTCAGCTTTTTTCGAGCTCAGACCCGCCGGACGGGTGCATTCTTCCTTCGTTTGGGCCTCCTCACGGAAAACCACAGTGACTGAAGCTGTGATTCGTGGGTGGTTGAGAGAGAAATTAAAGGAAAATTGCGCAGTGCGCGTCATGGTAGAAGGTGAACTAGCGGTGGGGAAACGAGGAGCAGGGGAATACATACGGTGGCCAAATCCTACAACCCGACCCCGCCCACTCCTAGTATTTGGATAGCGACCTGCGTAATAATCACTGGACTGGCCGGAAGACAACTCGGTTGAAGGGCTGGAGGGAGCGCACACGGTTTGACCTCTAATGCTCCCCCTGCGGCAACGCATTCTTTGACGCACGCAAGGCATGGGTGCAGTCTCACTAGCAGTGGGCACAAGAGGAGGCGGAGAAGCAGAATTCCAAGAAACAGAAGAAGACAGACAAGGACCAAACCGAGAGAAATGCATATATGCAGCAAGGTCTACACAGCAGTTCAGCTAGCCACTTCTCCTTCTCATCACTGTGAGTAGGCAGTGTAACCCAGCAACCGGCTCGTCTGAAAAACCATAGCGAAATGCCATTTTATCGACCCGACTGCAATGCAATCGAAGGACGCCCGTCATAATTAATCTCTGATCATTAATGAGAGCCGAAGGCCGAATCATATTGGAGCATGCGGAATCGCTAACAGGAGTGGAGGTCCGATCTTGAACAGTGTTAAAACTTAATCCGATTAGATGTGAAAACCTTGGAACTTAATTGAACAACGTTAAAACTTAATGCGATTGATATGAAATCGCCACATCCATGTCCCATCGCCTTAAATGCCATCGAATTCACCCGTAGCTGGGAGCGGGGCAAGTTCTGATTGAGGACACGTGGCAGAAATTGATTGGAGCAGATCTTTGTTTGGGCCGCTCGCGCAGTGAAATTTTATCAATGCAATGCAATCGAAGGACGCTCGTCATAATTAATCTATGATCATTAATGAGAGCCGAAGGCCGGATCATATTGGAGCATGCAAAATCAGTAACGGGAGTGGAGGTCCGATCTTGAACAGTGTTAAAATTTAATGCGATTTGATGTGCAAACCTTGGAACTTAATTGAACAACGTTAAATCTTAATGCGATTGATATGAAATCGCCACATCCATGTCCCATCGCCTTAAACGCCATCGAATGCACCCGCAGCCGGGAGCAGGGCAAGTTTTTATTGAGGACACGTGGCAGAAATTGATTGGAGCGGATCTTTGTTTGGGCCGCTCGCGCAGTGGAAATCTGGACCCAAAAAATATTAGGGCGAATTTGATAAGAAATTCGTGTCACAACTCTCCCTCCGTACGCCAGCCCAACTTCGGACCCGAAAAAGATTAGGGCGGAATTCATTTGGTTTTCGCGTCACAAAATTGGCCGACGTCAGCAGGCTATTTTGGAACGCGAATTTGGTTTGAATTATGGTTTATCGTCGTTTGAAGTCCGGCGGGCTCGACTTAAGAATAATTTTGTTTGATCCCATCTTATAAAATTTGTGTTGGTTTTCTTTGATAATACACATATTTATAATAAATCATGGGAATACCACACTAAACATGTGGAAAAGTTATATAAATTATTGAGAACAATCATTTTTATGTAAAAGTATCCAAATGTGCTTTTGGGAAATAAGAATTCAAGTATTTGGTTCATATTGTTTTAAAGGAAGGAGTGAAGTTGGAGCCTCAAAAGATGCAAGCTATTACAAAATGACCTATTCCTAAGAAAATCAAGGTTCCTAGAAGATTTTTTAGACTTACATGATATTATTGGTAATTTGTTAAGAATTATGCATGCATTTCAAGTCCACTCACATATCTCTTGAAGAAAATATCATTTATATGGAATGATGAGGCTACTTTGGCATTCTCTCTTTTAATGGATGCCATGTCTTCTACACCAACATTGGTTGCACCTAATTTTGGTAAAACATTCATAGTAGAGTGTGAGGCACTAGGACAAGGAATTTATGTAACATTAACACAATAAGGGATACCATTGGCTTTTAAAAGCAAGGAATTCAAAGAAAATATTTGGTGAAATCTACGTATGAAAATAAATGGAAGCAATATTACATGCAATAAAAAATGGGGATAGTATATCATTGGGAGGTACTTTAAAGTCAAGATATACCATGATAGCATAAAGTATTTTTTGAAGCTATGGATTTCATTGGAAGATT